>JBBGZY010000576.1:0-225000 GCA_037952925.1 Lithobates clamitans
GAGAGAGAGAGAGAGAGAGAGAGAGCGAGAGAGATAGAGAAAACCGAAGAGAGAGAGATCAAAAGAGTGAGAAAGAACAAAAGAGAGAGCAGAAGAGTGGGAGAGAATAAAAGAGAGAGAGAGAGTGAGAGAAAGCAGAAGAGAAAGAGAGCAAAAGAGTGCGAGAACAAAAGATAGAGCGAGAAAACAGAAGAGAGAGAGCAAAAAGAGTGCAAGAGCAAACAAGAGAAAGAGAGAAAACACAAGAGAGAGAGATCAAAAGAGTGAGAAAGAACAAAAGAGTGAGAGAAAGCAGAAGAGAAAGAGAGCAAAAGAGTGCGAGAACAAAAGATAGAGAGAGCAAACAGAAGAGAGAGAGCAAACGAGCGAGAGAGAAAACAGAAGAGAGAGAGAGAGCAAAAAAGAGTGAGAGAACAAAAGAGAGAGAGAGAGCAAAAAAGAGAAAAAAAAGGAAGCGAGAGAGCAAAAGAGTGAGAAAAAACAAAAGAGAGAGAGGAAGTGAAACGGAGAGCAAAAACAAAGGAAGAGAAAGAAAGAACAAAGGAGTGAGCAAGAACAAAAGAGAAAGGGAGACATAGAGAGAGACAGAGAAAAGGAAAAGAGAGGAAGTCAAAGAAAGAGAAAGAGAAGAGCAAAAGCAAGAGAGAGAGCAAATGAGTGAGAATAAAAGAGGGAGGAAGTTAATGTAAGAGAGGATAAAAAATATCCCAAGTGCAAATTTAAAAGCAGTAATAAACCAAAAATGCCAAATGTATTGTATTGCAGCTTACTGATCATTAGATGTGGTGGCTGCAGCCGTTTTCTTTTCTTTGGCCTTTTCCCTCCACTTTCACCTGGTGATCTGGCCAGTAACACACCTTCTGTATTAGTGAGATACAACTCTGGATGAATGAGAACAGGAGGCACAGCAGACAGCAGCATTGGGGGGGGGGGGGTGTTAAAGAGGAACTGCAGTCTGCTCACATAATTTGTAATAAAAACATCTTTGCCATTCTGAAGCTTCCCCCCAACCACTTTGCATATATACCACTATGCACATATGCTGCAGAAATCTCCATCCACTGAGTCTGGCTACAATCATTTTAACTGTGGGCAGCTGAAACTGCTGCCTGTTCACTTCCTGGATTTACACAGACACACACCTCCAGCTTTGCAGCTCTCATTGGCCCTCTTATGACTCATCCCTTCCTGGCAAATTCTCACGAGCGTGAGAGAGGGAGAGTTGTGCATGATATCATAAGCCTAGGCTTTTTACCAGACAAGAAACAGGAAGTGAGCTGTATAAGGTATTTACTGGCAAAAAAAGGTTTTACTATCCAAAGTTAAAACTAGGGCAGAAGATTTAATAGATGGAAAGATGAAAAAATTACAGAAGTTTCACTTTAAATTTATTAGCAGATTTAGATACACTAACAATATGAGGCCAAGCTCCAGCTCACACTTTCTAACCAGTTACAGCAAACAGTTTTTTTGTTTTGCATTTGATATAAAGGTTTTTCATCAATAAATAAAAGCTGATCAGAATCCCAAAACTATACCTCTCACACATGTTTTGGGATTCTGATCAGTTTGCGTATTTATTTAAGTGGCAGCTTTTTCCACTGTACACTGTGTATGTACACACATTTTGTATTCATTTACACATCTTTTATATAGCTTTGAACTTATCTTTGGCGCAGTGGAGTAAGAGAGATTCAGGGGCGGTTTATTTGTATATCTCTTGCTACAAACAATAATAAATAAAAGCTGATCATTTTAATCACCCCTGCCAGTGTTAAGTGATTTGTCTCATTCATGTAAACTGAAAGCTGGAGAACTTGTGCTTTTAAAAAAACAGGCTTGCTGGCTGGATCACTAGATGAAAATAGAAAATAGTAAGCCTAAAATAGGAAACTAATACAGATATCACATCTAAGATTAGCAGACCGCAATATACAGTGATGAATTTTAACTTATGAAGATGTGCCCCTTATACTGTAGAATAGGACAGTATTTTATTTAATTTTTTTTTTTTGGGGGGGGGTGTAAATATATATATATATATATATATATATATATATATATATATATATATATATATATATATATATATATATATATATATATATATATATATATATATATATATATATATATATATAACTTTATTAAAGTTATAAATGTATAAAAGTACAAAACACAAGCAGAAAAGGGAGGGAAAAAAGGTGGGAGGGTGGGGATAATGATCCTATAATGTGTAGCGGTACCCCCGTGAGGGCTGCTGATTGACTCTATACCCTACTGGCTACCCCGACTCTGCAGATCCTCGCTTACCTCTGACACCTTGGGTTCCATGCTGTAATAGGATGTTATCAATGAGAAACTCACACAATGTCACTGAACCACTCTGAAAGTTTACTAAAGTGAATAATAAACACAATGAACCATATGATTGAACAAAAACAATAAATGACAGTTGATAACAATCAATTTAGATATGAAAAAACTGTGGATTTAATAATCACCGTAGGGAGTATATGTAGGCAGGGGTACAATGGGACAAGTGTTCAAAATCCTCCAATACCTATATTAAACACCTTCCCACTGAGGCCTCAATACACACACCAAGTTGCAATATAATGTTACTTACATTCAATAATACAATGCAATATTTAACCTGTACTCAAGGGCTCCCCCTAGGTTGTAATTCAAAGTTCAAGCTACAAATAGAATCGTAATGCTTAGCAGAAGATGATAAAAGTTCTTTGACTCCAGATATCTTCAGCTAGCCTGTAGTTTAAACTGCAGTATTTGTAATCCAAGAGAGAGAAAAAGCAAACCATAGAATAAATGGTACATTGATAACTGCTTAACTGAAGAAATATGGCACTTGTAACTTCCTCCTTATGTGTGAGTGTTATATAGTACTGACCTTACAGCACAGGGAACATCAAACCCCAGAGTTCAGCTGTATGTTGCCTGTGAAAAGTAGAATCACTTCTGTGGAACTACAAGTCTCACCAGTAGTCTGTAAAATAACTCACTCAGCAAAACTGTGCACTTTACTGAAATGGGCAGATGCCCTCTCACCACAATAGACTCAGTGGCTGTGAGGCTCCGTCCGGAATCCCCTCCTGATGTCTCAGTCTGATGAAAAGATGGCGCCGCCGCACTGTACCGCTATTTCGGATGGCTGAAATGCAGGAAACTTTCAGATGTCCTGGTACTGCAAATCGATCCACTTGCTAAGCTGACAGGGCTGTACTCTGAAGTACCTCAGAGGCTGGAGATCCTGCCCTGCGCTGTATAGGCCGCAGTCTCCTTGTCACACACACAGACCTCCTGCTGGAGGTATTGAATGGTGTCCAGAGAGGCCGAAAGATGGCCGCGCTGATCCTTTTATCGCAGCTCCCAGCATGCAGTGCTGCCTGCTTTGCATTGTCTGTATTGTAGTTTAGGGCTGATCCAGCTAACAGAGTCACTTCCTCCTCCAAACTACATCTCCCACAATGCCTTGCTGCGTTCCTTCTCAGGAATTAAAAGAAAGTCCTAACAGCATTAACCACTTGACGACCGCCTCACGCCGATGTACGTCGGCAAAGTGGCACGGACAGGCAAAATCACGTACAGGGTACGTGATTTGCCTTCCGCGGGTGGGGGGTCCGATCGGACCCCCCCCCGGTGCCCGAGGCGGTCGTCGTTTGTCCAGCGGCGATCGGTGATGAGGGGGAGACCATCCGTTCGTGGCCCCCCCCTCGCGATCGCCGCCGGCCAATGAGAATCTTCCTTTGCTGCTGTATGCTAAACAGCAGCAAAGGAAGTGATGTCATCTCCCCTCGGGTCGGTATTTTCCGTTCCGGCCCGAGGAGAGACGACAAGTATGTGAGTGCACAAACACTACACGCACACAGTAGAACATGCCAGGCACACAAATCACCCCGATCCCCCCCCCCCCGATCGCCCCCCGATCCCCCCCCAATCACCCCCCCCCCCTGTCACAAACTGACACCAGCAGTTTTTTTTTTTTTTTTTTTTTTTTCTGATTACTGCATAGTGTCAGTTTGTGACAGTAAATGTGTTAGGGCAGTTAGTATTACCCCCCTTTAGGTCTAGGGTACCCCCCTAACCCCCCCTAATAAAGTTTTAACCCCTTGATCACCCCCTGTCACCAGTGTCACTAAGCGATCATTTTTCTGATCGCTGTATTAGTGTCGCTGGTGACGCTAGTTAGTGAGGTAAATATTTAGGTTCGCCGTCAGCGTTTTATAGCGTCAGGGACCCCCATATACTACCTAATAAATGTTTTAACCCCTTGATTGCCCCCTAGTTAACCCTTTCACCACTGATCACCGTATAACCGTTACGGTTGACGCTGGTTAGTTTGTTTATTTTTTTATAGTGTCAGGGCACCCGCCGTTTATTACCGAATAAAGGTTTAGCCCCCCGATCGCCCGGCGGTGATATGCGTCGCCCCAGGCAGCGTCAGATTAGCGCCAGTACCGCGAACACCCACGCACGCACCGTACACCTCCCTTAGTGGTATAGTATCTGAACGCATCAATATCTGATCCGATCAGATCTATACTAGCGTCCCCAGCAGTTTAGGGTTCCCAAAAACGCAGTGTTAGCGGGATCAGCCCAGATACCCGCTAGCACCTGCGTTTTGCCCCTCCGCCCGGCCCGGCCCAGCCCACCCAAGTGCAGTATCGATCGATCACTGTCACTTACAAAACACTAAACGCATAACTGCAGCGTTCGCAGAGTCAGGCCTGATCCCTGCGATCGCTAACAGTTTTTTTGGTAGCATTTTGGTGAACTGGCAAGCACCAGCCCCAGGCGTCAGGTTAGCGCCAGTACCACTAACACCCACGCACGCAGCATACGCCTCTCTTAGTGGTATAGTATCTGTATGGATCAATATCTGATCCGATCAGATCTATACTAGCGTCCCCAGCAGTTTAGGGTTCCCAAAAACGCAGTGTTAGCGGAATCAGCCCAGATACCTGCTAGCACCTGCGTTTTGCCCCTCCGCCCGGCCCAGCCCAGCCCACCCAAGTGCAGTATCGATCGATTACTGACACTTACAAAACACTAAACGCATAACTGCAGCGTTCGCAGAGTCAGGCCTGATCCCTGCGATCGCTAACAGTTTTTTTGGTAGTATTTTGGTGAACTGGCAAGCACCAGCCCCAGGCAGCGTCAGATTAGCGCCAGTACCGCTAACACCCACGCACACACCGTACACCTCCCTTAGTGGTATAGTATCTGATCGCATCAATATCTGATCCGATCATATCTATACTAGCGTCACCAGCAGTTTAGGGTTCCCAAAAACGCAGTGTTAGCGGGATCAGCCCAGATACCTGCTAGCACCTGCGTTTTGCCCCTCCGCCCGGCCCGGCCCAGCCCACCCAAGTGCAGTATCGATCGATCACTGTCACTTACAAAACACTAAACGCATAACTGCAGCGTTCGCAGAGTCAGGCCTGATCCCTGCGATCGCTAACAGTTTTTTGGTAGCGTTTTGGTGAACTGGCAAGCGCCAGCGGCCTAGTACACCCCGGTCGTAGTCAAACCAGCACTGCAGTAACACTTGGTGACGTGGCGAGTCCCATAAGTGCAGTTGAAGCTGGTGAGGTGGCAAGCACAAGTAGTGTCCCGCTGCCACCAAAAAGACAAACACAGGCCCGTCGTGCCCATAGTGCCCTTCCTGCTGCATTCGCCAATCCTAATTGGGAACCCACCGCTTCTGCAGCGCCCGTACTTCCCCCATTCACATCCCCAACCAAATGCAGTCGGCTGCATGAGAGGCATTTTTATGTCCTCCCGAGTACCCCTACCCAACGAACCCCCCAAAAAAGATGTCGTGTCTGCAGCAAGCGCGGATATAGGCGTGACACCCGCTATTATTGTCCCTCCTGTCCTGACAATCCTGGTCTTTGCATTGGTGAATGTTTTGAACGCTACCATGCACTAGTTGAGTATTAGCGTAGGGTACAGCATTGCACAGACTAGGCCCACTTTCACAGGGTCTCCCAAGATGCCATCGCATTTTGAGAGACCCGAACCTGGAACCGGTTACAGTTATAAAAGTTAGTTACAAAAAAAAGTGTAAAAAAAAAAAAAAAAATGAAATAAAAAAAAATAGTTGTTGTTTTATTGTTCTCTCTCTCTCTTTTCTCTCTCTCTATTGTTCTGCTCTTTTTTACTGTATTCTATTCTGCAATGTTTTATTGTTATTGTTATTGTTATTGTTATTGTTATTGTTATTATGTTTTATCATGTTTGTTTTTCAGGTGTGTAATTATTTACACTTTACTGTGCTTTATTGTTAACCATTGTTAACCATTTTTTTGTCTTCAGGTACGCCATTCACGACTTTGAGTGGTTATACCAGAATGATGCCTGCAGGTTTAGGTATCATCTTGGTATCATTCTTTTCAGCCAGCGGTCGGCTTTCATGTAAAAGCAATCCTAGCGGCTAATTAGCCTCTAGACTGCTTTTACAAGCCGTGGGAGGGAATGCCCCCCCCCCCCACCGTCTTCCGTGTTTTTCTCTGGCTCTCCTGTCTCAACAGGGAACCTGAGAATGCAGCCGGTGATTCAGCCAGCTGACCATAGAGCTGATCAGAGACCAGAGTGGCTCCAAACATCTCTATGGCCTAAGAAACCGGAAGCTACGAGTATTTCATGACTTAGATTTCGCCGGATGTAAATAGCGCCATTGGGAAATTGGGGAAGCATTTTATCACACCGATCTTGGTGTGGTCAGATGCTTTGAGGGCAGAGGAGAGATCTAGGGTCTAATAGACCACAATTTTTTCAAAAAAGAGTACCTGTCACTACCTATTGCTATCATAGGGGATATTTACATTCCCCGAGATAACAATAAAAATGATTAAAAAAAAAAATATGAAAGGAACAGTTTAAAAGTAAGATTAAAAAAGCAAAAAAATAATAAAGAAAAAAAAAAACAAAAAAAAAACACCCCTGTCGCCCCCTGCTCTCGCGCTAAGGCAAACGCAAGCGGCGGTCTGTCGTCAAACGTAAACAGCAATTGCACCATGCATGTGAGGTATCACCGCGAAGGCCAGATCGAGTGCAGTAATTTTTCCAGTAGACCTCCTCTGTAAATCTAAAGTGGTAACCTGTAAAGGCTTTTGAAGGCTTTTAAACATGTATTTATTTTGTTGCCACTGCACGTTTGTGCGCAATTTTAAAGCATGTCATGTTTGGTATCCATGTACTCGGCCTAAGATCATCTTTTTTATTTCATCAAACATTTGGGCAATATAGTGTGTTTTAGTGCATTAAAATTAAAAAAAGTGTGTTTTTTCCCCAAAAAATGCGTTTGAAAAATCGCTGCGCAATTACTGTGTGAAAAAAAAAAATGAAACACCCACCATTTTAATTTGTAGGGCATTTGCTTTAAAAAAATATATAATGTTTGGGGGTTCAAAGTAATTTTTTTGCAAAAAAAAAAAACTTTTTCATGTAAACAATAAGTGTCAGAAAGGGCTTTGTCTTCAAGTGGTTAGAAGAGTGGGTGATGTGTGACATAAGCTTCTAAATGTTGTGCATAAAATGCCAGGACAGTTCAAAACCCCCCCAAATGACCCCATTTTGGAAAGTAGACACCCCAAGCTATTTGCTGAGAGGCATGTCGAGTCCATGGAATATTTTATATTGCGACACAAGTTGCGGGAAAGAGACAAATTTTTTTTTTTTTTTTTTTTTTTTGCACAAAGTTGTCACTAAATGATATATTGCTCAAACATGCCATGGAAATATGTGAAATTACACCCCAAAATACATTCTGCTGCTTCTCCTGAGTACGGGGATACCACATGTGTGAGACTTTTTGGGAGCCTAGCCGCGTACGGGACCCCGAAAACCAAGCACCGCCTTCAGGCTTTCTAAGGGCGTGAATTTTTGATTTCACTCTTCACTGCCTATCACAGTTTCGGAGGCCATGGAATGCCCAGGTGGCACAAAACCCCCCCAAATGACCCCATTTTGGAAAGTAGACACCCCAAGCTATTTGCTGAGAGGTATAGTGAGTATTTTGCAGACCTCACTTTTTGTCACAAAGTTTTGAAAATTGAAAAAAGAAAAAAAAAAAATGTTTTTTCTTGTCTTTCTTCATTTTCAAAAACAAATGAGAGCTGCAAAATACTCACCATGCCTCTCAGCAAATAGCTTGGGGTGTCTACTTTCCAAAATGGGGTCATTTGGGGGGGTTTTGTGCCACCTGGGCATTCCATGGCCTCCGAAACTGTGATAGGCAGTAAAGAGTGAAATCAAAAATTTTTACCCTTAGAAATCCTGAAGGCAGTGATTGGTTTTCGGGGTCCAGTACGCGGCTAGGCTCCCAAAAAGTCCCACACATGTGGTATCCCCATACTCAGGAGAAGCAGCTAAATGTATTTTGGGGTGCAATTCCACATATGCCCATGGCCTGTGTGAGCAATATATCATTTAGTGACAACTTTATGAAAAAAAAAAAAAAAAAAAAAAAAAAGTGTCACTTTCCCGCAACTTGTGTCAAAATATAAAATATTCCATGGACTCAATATGCCTCTCAGCAAATAGCTTGGGGTGTCTACTTTCCAAAATGGGGTCATTTTGGGGGGTTTTGTGCCATCTTGGCATTCCATGGCCTCCGAAACTGTGATAGGCAGTGAAGAGTGAAAGCAAAAATTTACACCCTTAGAAATCCTGAAGGCGGTGATTGGTTTTCGGGGCCCCGTACGCGGCTAGGCTCCCAAAAAGTCCCACACATGTGGTATCCCCATACTCAGGAGAAGCAGCAGAATGTATTTTGGGGTGCAATTCCACATAGGCCCATGGCCTGTGTGAGCAATATATCATTTAGTGACGACTTTTTGTAAATATTTTTTTTTTTTTTTTTTTTTGTCATTTTTCAATCACTTGGGACAAAAAAAATAAATATTCAATGGGTTCAACATGCCTCTCAGCAATTTCCTTGGGGTGTCTACTTTCCAAAATGGGGTCATTTGGGGGGGTTTTGTACTGCCCTGCCATTTTAGCACCTCAAGAAATGACACAGTCATAAACTAAAAGCTGTGTAAATTCCAGAAAATGTACCCTAGTTTGTAGACGCTATAACTTTTGCGCAAACCAATAAATATACGCTTATTGACATTTTTTTTACCAAAGACATGTGGCCGAATACATTTTGGCCTAAATGTATGACTAAAATTTAGTTTATTGGATTTTTTTTATAACAAAAAGTAGAAAATATCATTTTTTTTCAAAATTTTCGGTCTTTTTCCGTTTATAGCGCAAAAAATAAAAACCGCAGAGGTGATCAAATACCATCAAAAGAAAGCTCTATTTGTGGGAAGAAAAGGACGCAAATTTCGTTTGGGTACAGCATTGCATGACCGCGCAATTAGCAGTTAAAGCGACGCAGTGCCAAATTGGAAAAAGACCTCTGGTCCTTAGGCAGCATAATGGTCCGGGGCTCAAGTGGTTAAGAAGACACTAAAGGGAGCCAAACTCATTTAAAACAATAACAACTGTAATACCTTTTTTTAGCAAACCTTGGCTACAAATGGTATAGATTATCAATTTGGAAAACTTCAATATTCCTTCTTATTTTAACTGAAGCCCTGGCAACTGGGAAGGGGATTTTGTCCCATGAAATGCGTTGGTTGTGTTTTAGTGTAAACCGAAAAAAATAATTTGGCCTCTTTTTTTTCATTTGGACTGGCATGCCTTCTATTGGTGCATGGACTTTGCTAACAGAGAAGCAGCCTGATTTGCATCTAAGTTTATCTCTTATTTTATACATGCCTCTCAATATATGCAAAAAATGGGTACTTGTTTGCACCTCTCTAAATAGATCCCAAAGAGGGTATATGGCAACATAATTGATTGTCTTTATTGGTCTGCCACAGGGCCCTTGCTAAATCTTCCTTCCTCCCACAGTCTGCTAAATAGGTGGAAATCATGCCAAACTAACAGCTATTACTTCTCAAAACAGACCTTGAAAGTCAGTCTGGCATCCCATTATCTGGACAGTACAAATTATTTGTGTTCATTTCCACAGAGTGAACTACGATAAGACTTTCATTAGAACTATTGCTGAACATTTTCCACTATTGGTCAGTCAGCTTGGTACAGCAGTTGCCTTTGCGAAGAGAGTTAACAGAAACTATGTGCGCTATTCATAATAAAAACAAGATGTGACCACTGAAAAAGAATGATTAACTGGGGACGGTGTGAGGAAATTCTTAGTAGCTGAATGGCTACATTGCTGGTGGTGAAGTTTAACTCTGAAGCTGCTCATACAAAAGCTGATTGTCCAAAACTGGAGGATGTTTCTAACCCTAAGGGTCGGTTCACACTACAACGACTTGGGATCCGATTTGTCAATCTTCAAGCCGCCCCAAGTCGCTTGACTTTGGGAAATGCATTATAGTCAATGAGAGCGTCTTAATGTACACTACTGAAGTCGCTCCGACTACAAAAAAGGTTCCTGTACTACTTCAATCCGACTTCTAGGCGACTTGTACCCATAGAATTCAATGGAAGTCGCCTCCAAGTCGGATCTCCATCTATATTGAAGCGACTTTACAGGAAAAGAAATTTGTTTACCCAGGTAAACCCCTCTCTCCCAGAGAGCTGATTATTCTGTGATTGGCCACAGCCAAAGTCGCCTGTCCTGGAGGCGACTTGAAGTCCCGCTGTAAGTTGCTTAAAGTCGCGCTGAAGTCACCTTGCAAAGTTGCGCTGAAGTCGCGTTGAAGTCGCATTGAAGTCGCCTTGCAAAGTCGCGCAGAAGTCACCTTGCAAAGTCGCGCTGAAGTCGTGTTGAAGTCGCATTGAAGTCGCCTTGCAAAGTCGCGCTGAAGTCGCGTTGCCCCTGTGTGAATCAGCACTAAATGTGCCAATTATTAGTCTGTGTTTGACCCCCGCCAACTTTTCTTTTCATTTGACATTTTTGCATATTTAAATGGATATTGTTAGAAAATTAAGCTACAACTGGCTATGTGTTCATCGCTTGCCATTTCTTTACTCCCATTGGACAAAAATGGAAGATGTTTCTAGTCCTAAATGTGTCAATTATTAGTCTGTTTTTGTGGCCTACCAACTTGTATGCTTAAGTGACATTCTTGCGAATGTAGAGTAGGCGTTGTTAGAAAATATGGCTGCAGCTGCCCTTGTATTTATCACTTGCCATTTCTTTGCTTTTATTGGCCAAAAAATGAAATGTGTTTCTACTTCCAAATGTGGATTAGTCTTTAGAGTCCCTATTTCTGTTTAATTGGCATCTGCAAATGCTGAGTGGGTGTTGTTAGAAAATCTAGCTACAACTGCCCATGTGACTGTTCATCACATGGCATTTCTTTGCTCCCATTACACAGAGAGGGAACACATTTAACCTCTTAATCGCCCCTAGAGGTTAACCCCTTCCCTGCCAGTGACATTTTTACAGTATTCAGTGCATTTTTATAGCACTGATCGCTGTATAAATGACAATGGTCCCAAAAATGTGTCAAAAGTGTCCGATGTGTCCACCATAATGTCACAGTCCTGATAAAAATCGCAGATCGCCGCTATTACTAGTAAAAAAAAAAATTAATAATAAAAATGCCATAAAACTATCCCCTATTTTGTAGATGTTATAACTTTTGCGCAAACCATTCAATATACGCGAATATGTAGAAGAATACATATCGGCCTAAACTGAGGGAAAAAATAGTTTTTTAAATATTTTTGGGGGATATTTATTATAGCAAAAAGTAAAAAATATTGCGCTTCGTTCAATTGTTCCAAATAAAAAGCGCAGAGGTGATCAAATACCACCAAAAGAAAGCTCTATTTGTGGGATAAAAAGGACGTAAATTTTGTTTGGGTGCAACGTCGCACGATCGCACAATTGTCAGTTAAAGCGACGCAGTGCTGAATCACACAAAGTGCTCTGGTCAGGAAGGGGGTAAAATCTTCCGGAGCTGAAGTGGTTAATGTCTCTGTAACCTATTTTTCATGAATCATTTGTTACTGAGTTTTTCTACCCCCATATATTGTCCTCCTTGAGCTCCTGACCCTGATCCCCTCCTTCATTTGTTTGGAACTAGTTGTGCATGTTATTTTTTGTCGAAGCACAGCGCTGTGCACACTACAAATCATAGCCCATAGGGCATAGGCCATTTTGGGAGTGATGGTGACTATGTTCCTACATACAGTAGGACCATGGATAACGAACATAGCCAGCCTCTGAAAGTTCACAGCAGTAAAAGAAAAGGGGGTAAAAAAAAGGAATTTTAAGATTTGGAAGAGGCTGAGAGCAATAAGCTGCATCTGAGCACCACAAACCAAAAACGCCATTTGACTGATTTTTAAAGAGTAGTCTTCCCCTCTGGGTGATCTATGTACATTGCAAGGATTTTAACAAACTTTGTTGCAGATTCCTACCTTTTTGTTATTCTGAAGAAATTCCTGTGCATCTGTCTGTGTCCATGTGGAAAGTGAATCAACATGCAAGTGGTTTCATAATCTTTAATCAGTTGCTGCACCTGCAGGGCTCTAATTAGGAAAGCTGCTGAGTCTGCATCCCTTTAGACCTGATTTCTTATTGGGAGTATTTTGCCAAAAATTACATTTTTGTTGCAGGGGATGCCTGATATCTGACTTGTATCTTAGTGTAAACTTCTTGGAAAATTGGTGAGCCAATCACACAAGCAGGAAATGATGTTTCTGGGGGCGTTCTGTACACATTCTGTGCACAGGACAACTACAGGTAACCATATTGCTATGCATTTTACAGAAAATTGCTATTTTTTCCCCATGGAAGTGGAGTTACCCTTTAATATTTAAAGTAAACTTGCCCACCCATCCATGTCTCTATGCTTTGTTTTGCTGAGAAAATACTCCCAGCATTCTTGTCAGTAGTCATCTTGAGTAAGGACAGATGATTCATGTAGCATTTACTTCCTGGAATCCATCTACCTTTAGCTCAGGCATGCAGGCAAAAGGTGTGCTTATCTGGGAAAACCCCTCTTCCCCCAAAGATTCCTATGATGTATGACATCGTTTGCCTAGGCCTGGAAATCAAAAAGTAACTGAAGAAATGTAAAAAAAAAAGTTTAAAACAAGTAAATATGATATACTTTACTATCTATTTACTAATGCAAGCAGACTAAGGATTAAAATAGTCAATGTTGATGGGAAGAGTGAAGTTCCCTTTAAGAAATACATATTTGAATAGAATATATTGTTTTAAAAAAAACGTTTGGTGTCACTTTAAGCACACATTAGCTGGGACCATAATACTCCCACTTACTCCAAATAATGCCAGTAATAATCCAAATAATACTTCAAATGCATACTTTCCTAGTCTATACTTACAGAGCTGTGGCACTTTTTTTTTTTTTTTTTTTTTAATACTACAAAATGTGAAGCGTTACTTGAATGAAACATTTTATTTACCCAGTTTGTTGTCACATGTGTTGTTTAGTTAAAGTGAAACTTAATTGTATCCGAGCAAAACAAACTGAAATGCTGTTTAATTTATTTTTAATATTCACAGCAAACTAAACCATCCAAGTCTCCATGCTTTATTGTGTTCAGATATCACTTTGAAAAACACACTCCTAGCATTTCTATCCATGGGCATCTTGAGTAAGGGCAGATGATTCATGTAGCATTTACTTCCTGGAATCCATCTGGCTTTAGCTCAGGCATGCAGGCAGAAGGGTATACATAGCTGAGAAAGTCCCTCCTCCCTTCCTAAAGATGTAAGAAAAAAAAATGCCCATGAAGACATATGGGATGTATGACATAATCTTGGCCCAGAACAGAAACCAGGAAGCAACAAATAAAATGTGAAAAGAAAAAAAAAGTAAATATAATATACTTTCTTATCTATTTTCCAAAGAATGAAAAATAGCAAACAGGGACTGTGCAAGATCAGTGTATGGTATCATTTATTCACAAAATGAAAATGTAAAAAAAACCTGCAAATGGCCTGGGGGACAGGAGGGATACATGTGCAGCCAATGGAAGGAGTAGAAGAAGGGCTACTGAGATGGTAAGCTTCTTCCAGTCAAGCTGGACCAATTGGAGAAAGCCAGCAGTGTCTACGGCTATCACTTGTGGCTAGCGTCAACTTCATTGGGATAGGCAGATCGCTACATGTTTCAGGGGCCCTGTCTCCTTTGAGCTTGACAACGGGAGGAAATGCGCAGTAGTTTGCAGGTTGGCGCAGCTACGGTAGTGGTGGAAACAAAGTGGTGCAGGAAGGGGATTTGCACCTTGTTTGGATGAAAATTACATTTAGGTGGAATAAGACTGCTACTTATCCCTTTGATCATTTGCACCTTTTGGGTGTCATATGGACATTTGTAATAATCACACAGATTTTATTGAAGACACCATTATTGTGCATCAAAATTTATTTAAAATGTGTATATCGATTGATGATATTGATTGTTTTTTACCAAGTACATTTGTTTTTTTTAGTGGAAGAACTGATCTTTTACACCAAACTATGTACTGTATGTAATTGTTACATTGATTGACTGAAAAGATTGATTGTTGTCTGTTGTACTGAACTTTTTGGTACAATTCAAAAATTGTTAATGTTGGTAGAAAGTTTAGTTCCGCTTTAATAAAGCTGTTTGAACTGAGCCAACTATTTTCTGTAATCTGTGGAAACCTGAACCTTTACACCACCTGACTACAGATAAGGGAGACCTTGGTGGACTTTACATGTCTGAAGATCATGTAAGGGCAGAATCATGCGTTTTTGGCCCCACAGACTTTAATTTGAGCACCTGAAAAATAATTAAAAAATTTATAGGCGCAAAAACACTTGATCTGACTCCTCTAATACAAGCCGTGTGCAAAAAACACCTAAAAATGTGCAAAAAAAGCCCATAAATCGCCTGGCTATGCTCACGCTCAAGTGTAAATGAGGTTAAACAGCTAGACAAGATAAATTATGTGGGGGTCTTGTGAGCCAAAGATGGACTGATGCCTCTGTGAGGTGAAACAAATATAGATAAGCTGCAAACACTAACCACGTTTCATTGCGTGCATAAACCAAAAAATATAAATAAACGTGCCTGCGCTGAAAAAACAGATATATCCCAATAGTTGGGAGGTGCATATATGGTGTAAAACTATAAAAAAAAAAATAAAAAATGCTAGTAATATATAAATTATAGAATGAATACAATCCTTATATAAAAGTATCCCATAAAGTGCAACATGCAAAAAAAAACAATATATATATGTGGTTATAAATATAAGATCAAAGTGCAAAATCCAGTGTCCAAATTTAAAATGTTCAATTCATTGATATCAACACATAAAGTGCAAGTAAGTGGTGTCCACAAAAAACAGTGTTCCTCATGCTCCTCCTTAATGGTGTTCACAATCCAGCATGCTTCAGTGCTCTCCTGTGACCCCCCCACTTGTGCTTGCGCTCACCTCTGAGCGTGTGACACGGTAATTAAACGGTGTCTAAACAGGCATTGGAGCCACCCCTTGGGCTCATACAGGGTATGCTGGTATAAACTCGACCACTCTCAGATGTCATCAGGTAGTCTCACATACAAGAAAGAAAAAAGCTCCATAGTGTGATACAGTAGGGATTTATTTAAAATATATTAAAACTTCCCTCCAGGAGGGTACTCACAATATGTAGGTGCGTGAGTGCACCAATCTTTCCAGAGAGTGTTTGTATAAAACAAGCGTTTGTATGGCGTGCGGTGTGTCGTTCCTCATCCACCTCTGTTGCAGACAGCTCCGTCCTACCCCTCCCCGACGCGTATTCAGCACAGGGATCACGTGCCTTCCTCTGGGGGATCTAATTGGACAATTACTGCAAAGGTCACTGCTTCCCCACAGAGCGAAAAGGTTTCACTCTGTGAAAGGGATTTTCTATGCTAAATGTTTTGTTATTTCCTTAAGAATATATTCCTGTTGGTATATCACAATGCAAGTTGAGTATTTTCATTATTTGTGATGGTTAAATTAAGGTAATGGAACCTGGAGAGCAACACTACTGAACAGGTTTCCCCACACTTTTACAGAGGAACACTTCCCCCTCCTGGTCACATTATATAAATAAAGGGGCTCCTTATGTTCCAGGGAGTTTGTGAGGTCAAGATATAGCCATTACTCTGTTGCTCAGCGCCTCTTGAGGGAGCCCAGTCAGATTCCCCAAAGGGCTGGGATTTATATGGGCTTATGCTATCAGATTATGGACTTTTGTTAATTATTGCTGCTAATTATGGATTTACTGCCAATAATGTACTCAAAGGATTTTTAATAGACTTACCACCTAAACAAGGTATGACTACCTCATGGGGCACTGTCACAAGGGCACTTAGAGGAACTTTGTCAGGGAAATGTGTTGGAGATGTCTGGAAGAACTGTACCTATGTTACCTCTAATTACTTTAGTAAAATAATTGTATTGTCCAGTTTAAATGCCTGATCTGAAGTCATTAAAAGGGGTGCATGCATGGCGTATCAAAAGAGCAGGGGGGGATTATTCAAGGGGACTAGAGAAGACAGCGAAGATACAGTACAGAAGTTTAACAAGCAGAGAAGCTATCCTGTGGAGGCTATATTGCCGTTGATAATGATTTCAGTACTTGTGTCTAATGCTTAAGCAGCCAACCAGCCAGAAACAGATGACATGGCATGGGACGGAAACTCTTGTAGTGAAGGGTTTGATGCTTGGCCCCTTTACTGGTGACTGGTTCCCCACAAACTGGGACCTTCCATCCAGAATGAAGTACTTAGAGACCTAGCCTGGGAGTCACAAGTGATAAAATGAGGCCTCCCGCAGGGAACAAGTTTGGGTTTATGGGTAGTGTGCTTCCTGTATCCAATAGTAACATATGGATCATAGTCACTGGGAGTGAGATGACGGCACTGCTGTGCTTGTGGAGACTGATACAAGGTCTGTGGTACCAGCTTAGAAATGCTGCACACCTGGGGAGAGTTGAAGTCTAATGCCCCGTACACACGGTCGGACATTGATCGGACATTCCGACAACAAGATCCTAGGATTTTTTCCGACGGATGTTGGCTCAAACTTGTCTTGCATACACACGGTCACACAAAGTTGTCGGAAAATCCGATCATTCTGAACGCTGTTATATAAAACACATACGTCGGGACTATAAACGGGGCAGTAGCCAATAGCTTTCATCTCTTTATTTATTCTGAGCATGCGTGGCACTTTGTGCGTCGGATTTGTGTACACACGATCGGAAATTCCGACAACGAATTTTGTTGTCGGAAAATTTTATAGCCTGCTCTCAAACTTTGTGTGTCGGAAAATCCGATGGAAAATGTGTGATGGAGCCTACACACGGTCGGAATTTCCGACAACAAGGTCCTATCACACCTTTTCCGTCGGAAAATCTGACCGTGTGTACGGGGCATAACAGAAGTGTGTCCGTAGTGCATATGTGTCAACAATATAGAAGTTTGGCCACAGATTACAAAGAGTCATGTGCACTCTCGGAGGAGTCTTGCTTTTAATTTACAGTACTGCCTTAACGCTGATTTCACATGAACAAAGCCTCTGCCCGCCACTGAGGGCACTGGCGAGTAGCTCAGTCTGGGTTCCCTGCACTGTAACTACTCTGGCACTAAACCTTTTGTTTTGATGCACCTTCAATATATTTAACTGGTTGAAACTGAAAGTTTAATTGGGCTTTAAGTTTATTTCAGTAAGTTTATACATTTTATATATACGCCATCTACAGGTGATAAAAATGGTGTAATGTGAAGGAAGATTATTGTAAACTGATTTAAACATTTCTAGTATTGATATAACTGTTATAGGCACTATCACAATATCCCTTTGTTCCAAATGTGCGATAAAATAAACATCACACATATTGTGCAACATCTCAGCCCTAAAAATGTACAGCTGGTTAACAGACAGACTTCTAGGAGTGTTTCCTTTTTTAAGTTTATATGAGTCAAGTAAAAGTAAGATTATGCTTAGCTCAGTATTTTTATTGTGAGTCATTTGGTTTTAATGTATACCTGACGTGGGTTGTTCTTTAGAAGTTAGTGAAATGACTGTAAAAATCTGGGCTTGGGACACCTACACCAGGTTCTGTTTGTACAGCTATTTATCATAGGATTTGTGTATGTCATATAGGTGTGGAGTAGGAAAAAGTGGAGTGCTTTTGGCAAAATACCATTGCAAGCACCCCTGTCAGTGTTAACGGGCATGCCTGAACTCTCTAGCTGCCATTTTTGATGAACAGCTTGGCCTGTTAAAGGAAGTTTAAAAAGTAACAGATGTAGGCCTCATTCACATGTCCTATAAGGTGGACAGTGAATTCCTGTGCCTGGCCACTGCATGTATCTGCACATCTAGCTATGCGTGGCTAGGAACAGATGCATCTATGGCCAGTCATCCGTCCTTGGAAACAAATAGCTCATGGATGTGCTGATAGATGCGAACAGCGACAGACAGCTTTGGCTCCTGTCAGCCTGTCATTGTTTTGTACAGGCTTCCTGGTTGCAGCTGTCCTCTACCGCCTGCAATTCCAGCCACAAGGTTCCGCAGGTTCTTGCTGCAGAGATCCACTATCCAGACCTTATAGGATGTGTGAATGATGCCTTACTGGCAGGATCAGCAGGTGATAATGTTACAGGGTGATTAACCACTTGCCGTCCGCGCTATAGCCGAATGACGGCCACAGCGCGGACTCGAATTTCCGGAAGGCCGTCATATGACGGCCTCCCCTGTGCACGCTCCCTGCGCGCGCCCCTTACCATATGATCAGTTGTCAGCCAATGACAGCTGATCACATAATGTAAACAAAAGCTCACTAATCAGTTTTTTTTTTCTCCTCACGCCGGTCCCGAAGAGGAAGAGGCAATTAGGCCTCATCTGTGCACACCAGTACCCCCTGCCAGTGCCACCTGCCATTGCCACCTGCCAGTGCCCACAGTGCCCACCAGTGCCACCTATCAATGCCCATGAGTGCCACCTATCAATGCCCACAAGTGCCACCTATCAATGCCCACCAGTGGTGCCAATCAGTGCCACCTAGCAGTGCTGCCTATCAGTGTAACCGATCAGTGCCCATTATTGCCACCCATCAGTGCCCATCACTGCCACCCATCAGTGCCCATCACTGCCACCCATCGGTGCCCATCAGTGCCGCCTCATCAGCGTGCATCATTGAAGGAGAAAAATTACCTGTGTTAAAATTTTATAACAAAATATTTAAAAAAAAAAATGTTTTAATTCGGTCTTTTTACATTTTTTTTAACAAAAAATAAAAACCGCAGAGGTGATCAAATACCCCCAATAGAAAGCTCTATTTGTGGGAAAAAAATGATAAAAATTTCATTTGGGTACAGTGTTGTATGACCGCGTAATTGTCATTCAAAGTGTGAAAGCGCTGAAAGCTGAAAATTGGTCTGGACAGAAGGGGGTTTAAGTGCCCAGTAAGCAAGTGGTTAAAAAAAAAAAGACTTCTCCCACTCACTCTCTCAGGTTACATACCCCTCGGGGTAATTCCCTCTTATGCCTCATACCTATACACTAGGAAGTTTTATAAGTTGCCAATCCGTGGAGCTATTGAGCCATTATTTGTTGTGTGTTTCCCCCTGCTTTTAAAGCCTGCTCTAATGGGTTGCCATTTCTATATTGTCCACGGCTTTACATAGTTTCTTTGATATATGTTTTCCTCATTTTGTAATTTGTCAACATCTTGTTTCTGTGTGACACATATGTGATTTTATGCCTTAGATGTAACATCATATTCATTTTCAATTATTTTCTATCTGTATTTGTAATTCTTTTGAAATTTTCAACAAAAAATACAATTAAAAAAAAAAGAAAAACAAAGACTGCTGTGTTAATGCTATTGACAAACTGCATCATATATATATATATATTTTATTTCTATAGTTCTGCTTTAAATTGAATTATTCATTTTGTTGTACCATCTATGTTACTGTGACAGAGGTAAGGAGAGATGGATTTGTTGACAGAACTCGTACTGCAGATTGTAATAGTCTCTATCATATGCTGACATTTGGATATAGTGAATGAATATTAATATCAAGAATCTTTTTTATTCTTTGTGGAATAGTCTCAAACAAGGGAATTGATTCCTAGGGCACTTCCACTTGATTGAAAATTTGGCTTTTCTTTCGATATGAATTATGTATGGCATTCTCAATGTCTATGGTAATCCTTAGGCCTACATGAACTTTAAAATTCATATATATCTTATTTAGATATCAAACATTAATATTCTTGAGTAAAAATACACAGTATTTTCCTATGATGATCCATGCTGAGATTATTATAACAAAATAATATTTATATTGTTAACAAACAATATCGCACAGAGACTTTTTTCCAGTCCAAGTACATTTTCAGAAAGTAC
Source organism: Lithobates clamitans (assembly GCA_037952925.1). Taxonomy (NCBI): domain Eukaryota; kingdom Metazoa; phylum Chordata; class Amphibia; order Anura; family Ranidae; genus Lithobates; species Lithobates clamitans. Next base: position 20,396 of record JBBGZY010000576.1, read on the forward strand.
ACAAAATACTTAACAGGATCCTGATCTGTGCTCTGACCTTGCTCTCTCATATCCCAGCTTGACCACTGGCTTGCATCTGGACTTTGCCTCTGTTTCTGTTTCCTGTGTATGACCCCGGCTTGGCTCTTCTACTCTGCTGTTCCTGTCTTCTGTGTATGATTCTGGCTTGCCCCTGTTTATGCTTCTGGACTGATTTACCCTATATGACCTTTGGCCTGGCTCCTGGTTTCTCACCTTACCAAGCACCGCAAGTACGGCTAGTGCTACCAGCCTGCTATAGGCATCCCTTGGTGATCAGCAAACCTGACTACAAGCAAGCACCTGGCAACTGGTGCTTATTTGAGCACCGCGCTCCCTGTTCCCAACTCTAGGAGTGCGCTGCGCTTAGCCGCAAGGGGAGCCCTCTTAGCATCTCGGTCTCCATACCAGCACCTGACAGTATGAGCCAGCCATGTCGGAGACCGACGGAGGTGCTTCCTCTATAAACATCAAGAATCGCTGCCCCCTCCCTCTTATCCCAGAGTTGTTCCAATGATTCCGTACTGCTCAAGTCTTCTCTAAACTGGACTTACAGGCTGCCTACAACCTGGTTCGCATTCATGAGGGAGACGAGTGGAAGACGGCATTCCAAACACAATTTGAATATTTGGTGATGCTCCAGCCACTTTCCAGCACTTTGTGAATGATATAGAGAATATCTTCGTCATTGTATACCTGGATGATATCCTTGTTTTCTCAGCCACCCTGGAGATCCATAGAGTCCACATGAAGAAAGTATAATGCTGCATACACACGAGCGGTTTTGTCATCCTAATAAACTCTGAAGTTTTCTCAGATGGAATTCCGACGGAATTCCGCTCAAGCTGTCTTGAATACACACAGTCACACCAAAGTCCGACCGTCAAGAACGCAGTGATGTACATCACGTACGACGGGACTATAAAAAGGAAGTCCAATAGCCAGTGCGCCACCCTTTGGGCTCCTTCTGCTAATCTCGTGTTGATCTCCTGTTAGTAGAAGTTTGGTGAGAGACGATTCGCGCTTTTCAGCTTTCGTGCTTTTCAGCTTTCGTGCTTTCCAGTCCGTTACTGCTCTTCAGTTTGTGAGTTTGTATCTGCATTTCAATGCGTGTAGTCAGTTCGCATCTGTTTTTCAGTGTGTTCTTGTCCGCTCATTTCTGATTTTCAGATCGCTCTTCACAGGCCTTGCTGTTCTTCAGTGAGTTCTGTTAGTTCGTTCTGACCAGCCGACCATTTTGAAGCCATGTTGTGGGGACGTACTCGTCGTAGAGTTCGTGCTGTGTGGGGGCTTGGTGTTAGGGTTCATACTTGGACCCAAGCCCAGTCCATGAACAGGGTGGGGAGGAGTTCATGGACCAAGAATTGGTTGCTCCAGCGTGACCAATTCTCTCATATGCCTTTGCTTCGTGAGATCCAGGAAAATAATCCTGATGATTTCAGGAACTTTCTTAGGATGACGGACCCCATTTTTTACCGTCTATTGGCTTTGCTGACCCCTTATATTAGAAAAGAAATAAGGACGGCGCCCTCTAAGTGCAGCGTGTATGTTAAAAATATTTATTACAATAGATAAAAACACTCACATTTGAGTTGCTAAAAACCGGCATGTAAAGTAGTTTCATCCGCGTGATCTCGGGGGATGTGGGTGTCACGGGCCAGTGGAGGGGTTCCTGGGATGTGAGTCCTGTGACCTGGGTCCTGGTAGCTGTTCCGGTGGTGCCGAGGGTCCTCAGAGCCTCCGGGCGTCCAGGATATCGGTCATGGATCCTCTGTGGAGCGCCGTGCTGACCTGCGTCTTCACTTCCGGGAGCGGGGTGAGGCGGGCGGTGCTTCGCGTTCAGAGCATGCGTGCTCCTTCATCAGGCTATGCGCCTGATGAAAGAGCACGCATGCTCCGAACGCGAAGCACCGCCCGCCTCACTAAAGTACAATATTTTTTTTTTTACTCCACAGTTTCCTTCAACGCCACAGAAATATTAAATAAATAGTGCAGCGCTAAAATCGAGTCCACATATAAAATAATAAAACACCATCCATGTGATCTTCAGTGATGATATATGGATACAACATACAGGTGACTCCGTAGGTATGTATAAAACCTCCACCAGTAATAAAAATGGCCTCTCACCTCACCAAGGGGACCCTTTAATTATGGAGGGTCAAATACACCTCCCCTTGCGGGCACAAATGTATGGTACACAGAAGATCCCGTTCAGTCCGGATACAGCAGGGAGCAGCGACTAATGTGCGTTGATGTCTCCAAAGTCACATGGGTCATGCAATCATAAAGGACACAACATAGTTTTCTCCGCAATGCCAATGATATTTAATGGTAAAAAGTGAAAATAAACTTACAAACATGGCACTATTCTTCTGTGGGGATTTTGATTATTGACCCTGGTGTCCAGCAGCTATTTGTTATAGGGTTTTGGATTGCACTGATTTGTTCTTATTTTTATTTTTACTATACAATTTTCTTTAATCTAGCAGCAATTATGGAAGTTTTCCAATATCTTGAGAAGTCATCCCCAGATGTCTCAGATGGGATTTACCCCCCAATAACGGACTTGTCGATGAAGACTCCATGTCAGAATGGAGTAGTTTCTTTATTAAAAAAGGTTTCAAATTACTTGAACTTCTTTTAATTCGTAAAAAAAGAAAAATGAAAACTCTTGACTCTCAAATTAGGGATATTACCAAAAGTTTCGAGTCTCTTAAGGAAAGTGAAGAGGAAAGTGAAGAGTTTTTAAAGCTCTCAGGAAAGTTGAAAAACAAACTCACTAAATGGGATCTAGAGACACAAAACAAAAAAAAGAAAAAATTTATTAGGGACTTGGATGACTTCAGCGGAGGGAATATATTCAAGTGGCAGAATATTTCTAGTCCTGCCATCAGTGCTATTATAGCAGGAACCCCTAGAAGGAATCCTGTTTATGAATATGATCCCCCTCAACCAGAGAGATATTTCTCACCCCAGTGAGATAATTCTTTCAGAGGTAATAAAAGAGGGGAGAACTAGAAAGGAAAGGGTAGAGGTGATAACCATCCTCCGCATACCTATGATGGAAGTTATCATTCTTCTCATTATCATAATTCATCTCAAAATTGGAGAGATAATCAACATTATGGAGATAGGGGTGATGCACACAATAGGGATTTAACCTATTCACCCCATGATAGACCTATTCCAACATACAACAGGTTTGCACCTCTAACTGATCGACACACTTATGATGGAGGTGTTTTTTAGGATCCCGCGGAGGACAGGGACCGGCTCCTCCAATTTACAAACCTCACCCGGGGAAGTGGTGGAGGCAGCCCTCACAACACACACCACCCAGCACAGCCCCCACCCCCAAAAGCGAAAAGAAAGAGAGGAAGGAGAGGGGGTAGGCGACTACAAAAGGCCCAAACCCCTATAGGGACTGGAATATACAACCTTAGTGGCATTACACTTGATGACGAAATCAGGGTACTTGATCGAGGCCTTAAAATTGCACCTACAAAAAATTTAAATAAGTTCAAAACGTATGTGAGCATACAGAATATTAATAGGACTCTCAACATGAAAAAGTATTTTTTATCCAATCCATGTCAAAATTTGGTATCCGTGAGAAATGATCATTCCTCATTACAAAATAAGTCTTCAATCCACCCAATGTGGATAATAAATATCTGGAGGTGTTCAAAAATATGGTTTCAAAAGATTTTGGTAACCTTAGAATTAAGAAAGTTACTGACCCCCAATTTGTCAGGCGTGGTATTGAGTCACTTGAAAATCGTAAAGAGATTGTAATACGGCAGCCTGACAAGGGGAGTGGTTTGGTAATTCTTAGTAAGGAATATTACCAATCTGAAATGAGTCGTTTATTAGGCGACAGAGAAACGTATAGAATACTTAATAAGGATCCCATGCTATCCTATAAAGATGATTTACATGCTATTATAGAGGATGGTAAGGATCAAAAAATCTTGACAAAAAAGGAATCACTGTATTTGGACCCCTTGTTTTGCAGAACTCCCATAATATATTTTCTACCGAAAATACATAAGGACAGTACCCATCCTCCCGGGAGACCCATCGTTAATGGGATTGATTCTATCTCTGCAAGGTTAGAAAAACACTTGTTTTGAAAACTCCAGCTTTTCTTAAAGACACAAAGCATATAATACAGATTTTGGAAACTCTTGAATGTTCCTCTTCTACTATTTTGGTTACTGCGGATGTTAGTTGGCTTTATACCATTATAGGTCATAGAGATGCTATGTCTTCGGTAGAATGGGCCCTTTCCTCATCCTCACTATCAGGTAAACATCAGGAATTTTTGCTTAGTTGTCTCAATTTTTGCCTTTCCAGAAATTATTTCTGGTATAATAAGGAATTCTACTTACAGACCAGAGGAGTAGCAATGGGGGCTCGCTTCGCTCCCAGTGTGGCCAATTTATTTATGACCCACTGAAAGGTGGAAGCCATATTTTTACATCATCCCCCTGAACTTGTCTGCTATCGCAAATTTATTGATGATCTCATTATGATCTGGGAAGGTGAGAGATCTGCCCTTGAGTCATTTATAGATTCACTGAACAGTAATGACAAAAATATTTCTCTTACATGGAATATCGATCACAAGGAAGTAGTTTATCTTGATTTAGTCATCAGTAAAGAAACTGATCGTTTCAGATTATTGAATCATTTTAAACCTACCGACCGCAATGCCTACATTCCCCTGGGGAGCCTCCCGCCATCGATCATGGCTGTGCAACATCCCCAGGGGACAGTTTATTAGGTTGCGTCAAAACTGTACTCATGAGGATGATTTTATTACTTAATCACAAGTTTTAGTGTCGAGATTTGAGCAAAGAGGCTATGAGAGGCAATGTCTTGAGGGGGAAATTGCAAAATTTAAAATGACGGACAGACAGACATTGGTCTCTGATCGCATTAGAGTTTCTAATTCAGATGATCATAATTTCAAGTTGATACTTGATTATAATGTTCAGTATAGAAAATTTGAGAACATTATACAAAAAAATTGGTCTATTTTAAGGCAGGATAATATGTTGGGACCTGATTTACCTATACGTCCACAATTTATTTATAAGAAAGCACCTTCTTTGAGGGACTGTCTTGCCCCTAGTGTTTTAAATCCCCCTGTTCCGTCTGAGAATAGATTATTTTCTTTTTTAGGAGGTTTTTACGCTTGTGGACGTTGTGTGCCATGTAGACACTCAAAAGTGAACATCAAAAATTGCAAAAAGTTTTTAGCATCAGTTACTAATAAAGAATATAATATACAATTGATTGCTTGCAACACAGTGGGAGTAGTCTACAAGTTGGAGTGCGAATGCGGACTCCAATATATTGGCAGGACTTCGAGACCCTTACATGTTCGATTAGCAGAACATGTTAATAATATTAAAAATGGATTGAAGACCCACAATGTGTCTAGACATTTTAAATTATTTCACCAACAAAACCCTAAAGGCTTCAAATTCTGGGGTATCGAGAAAATCACCAAACATTGGAGGGGTGGGAATTCCATACGCCAGTTAAGTAAGAGAGAATCTTACTGGATACATGAAACCCAGGTGCTCTGTCCTGACAGATTAAATGTTGATTTTGACATCAATTGTTTTATCACTGATCGTTAAGTATTTGTATCTTTGTATTTTTTATTTTTTGATGTAATAGATGGTCGCGGATGACATTGTGTTCGTAATGATTTTTCACATTGGTATTTTATCATTGTTTTAAAAAAATTTACATAAAAGAAAAATATTTCATATATATCTTTCCGATATAAATATTTTTATTAATTTTATCTTAATATTATTTGCCATTGTGCACTTCTACTTATTTCGTGTACTGTTTAGTACGAAGTAGATTTGTTAAGAGTTAAATGTGCATAAATGATGAGTATATTGCAGCATTATTTAGTTGCCACCATATTTTCTTATGTTGTTAAAAGCCAGTGGGGACACTCATGGGGATATTTTCACGTGTAGTCATCCCCGCCCCACGTCGTGTCAATTGATGCAGTGTCGGGTTACTATAGCAACTGGTTCATCCATTGTATGTATAGCGGGTGATCACGTAGCTTCCGTATCCGCTGATGAAGTCCCCGCCCATAGGGACGAAACGCGTACGGAAGGAAGAGTAGTGATGTCACCCGCGGCCATCTCACATCTTGTTCTTATACACGCTGTTCTATCTGGCACTGGAATAGTGCCATGTTTGTAAGTTTATTTTCACTGTTTACCATTAAATATCATTTGCATTGCAGAGAGCACTATGTTGTGTCCTTTATGATTGCATGACCGATGTGACTTTGGAGACATCAACGCACATTAGTCGCTGCTCCCTGCTGTATCCGGACTGACCGGGATCTTCTGTGTACCATCCATTTGTGCCCGCAAGGGAAGGTGTATTTAACCCTCCATAATTAAAGGGCCCCCTTGGTGAGGTGAGAGGCCATCTTTATTACTTGTGGAGGTTTTATACATACCCACAGAGTCACCTGTATGTTGTATGCTTATATCATCACTAATGATCAAGTGGATGTTGTTCTATTATTTGATATGTGGACTTGATTTCAGTGCTGCACTATCTATTTTATATTCTTCTGAGGGATTTTTGATTATTGACCCTGGTGTCCAGCAGCTATTTGTTATAGGGTTTTGGATTGCGCTGATTTGTTCTTATTTTTATTAACGCCACAGGAATGGCAGACTGTGGCATCCCATTTGGCCGACCGTTGGGACTTTCCCAACTATGGAGGGGCTATAGATGGGAAGCATGTCCACATCGTGTCACCACCCCATTCGGGGTCTTATTATTATAACTATATTGCCCCGTACACACGGTCAGATTTTCCGACGGAAAATGTGTGATAGGACCTTGTTGTCGGAAATTCCGACCGTGTGTAGGCTCCATCACACATTTTCCATCGGAATTTCCGACACACAAAGTTTGAGAGCTTGTTATAAAATTTTCTGACAACAAAATCCGTTGTTGGAAATTCCGATGGTGTGTATACAAATCCGACACACAAAGTGCCACACATGCTCAGAATAAATTAAGAGATGAAAGCTATTGGCTACTGCCCCGTTTATAGTCCCGACATTAGTGTTTTACGTCACCGCGTTTAGAATGATCTGATTTTCCGACATCTTTGTGTGACCGTGTGTATGCAAGACAAGTTTGAGCCAACATCCGTCAGAAAAAATCCTTGGATTTTGTTGTCGGAATGTCCGATCAATGTCCGACCGTGTGTACAGGGCATTCAGGGTTTAATAGTATAGTGTTGATGGCAGTGGTGTCGGCACAATATGAGTTACTGTATGTGGATGTGGGGAAGAATGGCCGGATGTCGGATGGAGGAGTCTTCGCTCAAACAGAGGTGGCCTGAAATTGCCACCTGATGCGGACAACGTTGAAGGACTCCCCTTCGTCTTTATTGCTGATGAAGCGTTCGGTCTGGGTGAGCACCTGATGAGGCCATTCCCCCAGAGGACCCTCACCCCAGAGAGGAGGGTTTTTAACTACCAGCTGGCCAGAACCAGAAGAGTCATTGAGAATGACTTCGGGATAATGGCCAGCCGGTTACACCTGTTTCTGGCAGCAATACACATGGTGGACTACAAAATCAACCATATTATCTTATCCTGCTGCACAATTTTTTAAGGAAAAATGCCCAAAATTATATTGCCTCAGTTGGGCCTGAGGCCAGACTTCCTGAGAATACCCTGATGGGCCTGGATACTGGCTGTCCTGGCTTGGCACCCCAAAGCACCCGTGAAGTTCGGCAGAAATATGTAAATTATTTTACCGGTAGGGGGGCCATTGCTATGCCAGACAATGTGTAAATATTTTTTTAATAATAAAAAAAAAATCTGATAAAATCTTGAATTTACTTTTTTGCTTGTGTTTGTTTTTGGTTGTCTCCTAGGTTCTCCTAGTGCACTTGTAGTGCCAAGTGGATTTTCCTTTAGTAAATAAGCCCCATTATTACTGTAAACACAAAATTACAAAAACTGGTATTGAGCATTGAAAGAAGAAGCCACACATTGTTGATTAGCAAACTTTTACTCTGTGCACATTCACATGTGCGTTATAAAATTTTGATGCAAAATAAAAAAAATTTCTCAAGCTTTTTTACAATTTTTTTTTTTGGTATAAACACGCATGTTTCTAAAAATAACATACACAACCCTGAAAAGTTCATCGTAGAAAAACTGAAGGCAATATCAGACATTATAGTGTCAAAAATGTCTTGATATTGCCTTCATCAGATGGGGTGATGTCTCCCCTGTAACAGCCAAATTTTGAAGATGCACACAATTTGGGAGTCAAAATGGGTATTTCCCCCCTGATCCCATGCCTAATGTCAACATGTGCTATCTCCCATCACGGAGGGATCAATGGACGTGTTTTGGGGGTGCAACCCCTTCCTCTCACCTACTAGAGTTATGATACATTGATATCCCCTGATGGCAGATAGCACATGTTGACACAGCGTGTGCATCTTCAAAATTTGGCTTTTAACCACTTCCCGACCAGCGCGCGCTGATGTACGTCGGCAGAGTGGCACGGTTGGGCAAATGGGCGTACCTGTAAGTCCCATCGAATTCCCCGCCGTGCCATTGCGTGCGCGCCGGCTGGGAGCTCCGTGAGTCAGGTCGTGGGACCCGCGGACTCGATCTCCGCAATCGCCTCACGGAGAGGATTGAAGGGGAGATGCTGATGTAAACAAGCATCTCCCCGTTCTGCCTAGTGACAGTGTTACTGATCTCTGCTCCCTGTCATCGGGAGCAGAGCTCAGTGACATGTCACAGCTAGCCCATCCCCCCTACAGTTAGAACACATCCCTAGGACTGACTTAACCCCTCCCCGTCCCCTAGTGGTTAACCCCTTCACTGCCAGTGTCATTTACACAGGAATCAGTGCATTTTTATAGCACTGATTGCTGTATAAATGACAATGGTCCCAAATATGTGTCAAAAATGTCCGATGTGTCCGCCATGTCCCAGTCACAATAAAAATTGCTGATCGCCGCCATTACCAGTAAAAAAAAAATTATTAATAAAAATGCCATAAAACTATATTTTTATCCTCTATTTTGTAAACGCTATAACTTTTGCACAAACCAATCAATAAACACTTATTGCGATTTTTTTTTACCAAAAATATGTAGGACAATACGTATCGGCATAAACTGAGGAATAAAAATGTCTTTTTAATTATTTTTGGGGGATGTTTATTATAGCAAAAAGAAAAAAAAAATTATGCGTTTTTTTCAAAATTGTCGCTATTTTTTTGTTTATAGAACAAAAAATAAAAACTACAAAGGTGATCAAATACCACCAAAAGAAAGCTCTATTTGTGGGAAAAAAAGGATGTCAATTTTGTTTGGGAGCCACGTCGTACGACCGCGCAATTGTCAGTTAAAGCGACGCAGTGCCGAATCGCAAAAAGTGCTCTGGTCAGGAAGGGGGTAAATTCTTCCGGGGCTGAAGCGGTTAAAATGTAAAAAAAAAGTGTTTGTAAAGTCAAATGGTAAAATGGTGGCATTTAGAAGAAATTCAGATTTTTTTTTTCTTGTCTTTTGTATTGTCTTACAGGAAACATGAATTACTTTAAGGACCCAGAATTCATGGCCAGTTTCATAGTTAAATACAGAGAGATGCGTAATTTGTGGGAGGTGAAACACAGCTTATATTATAAAAAACAAGCTAGGAGGTCAACACTGGAGAAACTGCTGGAATTTGTGAAGACTTGGGTCCCCGATGCAACCATCGTGTTCTTGGAAAAGAAAATTGGTATCTTGAGGAACATGTATAAGAAGGAGCATAATAAGATCCAGAAATCACTCAGATCAGGAGCAGCAGCAGTGCAAGTGTATGTACCAAGGCTGTGGTACTTCAACAAACTGCGGTTTCTGGATGACCAGACTGAAGCCAGGGAATCACTTTCTACCCTTCCCTGCAGCCTTCCCTCCACCCTTCCCTCAACCCCAGCAGAGGCTGACAAGGAACAACCTGGGCCTTCCATCCTGGAATAAGTGGATGCGCCCAGCTGGAGCCAGGTATATTATTTTTAGACATATTTATTGTCCTAATATTAATGATGTTACCTAGATGTTATAATTGATAACAAATTAATGATTTTAAACAAAGAAATTTACATATCAATAGACGGTAGTGGCCAAAAATGTTTGGGACAAGAATGAAAAATGCTGGGGTCTGAATGATAGTCTTTTCTATTTATTAACATTCAATTTGCAAGTCATGAGCTAAAAATTGTGTTTTTCAATTGATGTACCAAAAACTAAAACTATGTCCCTTTTTTATACACAGGATGAGCTCAGCCAGGAAGAGGGTCTGGAAAGTGTCAGCCAGGAGGTGGGCGGGTCCAGTGTCAGCCAGGAGGTGGACGGGCCCAGTGTCAGCCAGGCGGTGGGTGGGCAAAGTGTCAGCCAGGCGGTGGGCGGGCCCAGTGTCAGCCAGGAGGTGGCTGGGCCCAGTAGGACCCTCACCCAATCACAGGTGCCTCCCCTCCACCTTACAACAAAAAGGCCCAGGAAGGGGACGATCACGGAGGAGGCAGCACTGGGATTCATTAGGGAAGCAACTGATGTCCTCAGAAGCCCCCCCGACGCTGAAGAGGCCTATGGCTGCTATCTAGCCACCAGATTGATGAAATTGGAGGAGTGTCAACGCCTCCTCTGTGAGGGAATTTTTGGTGAGGACTCAACTCAAGGCTGTATTTGTTTCGGCATCAGTTTTCCAGCACCCTGACCCTGCTTTTCCCTATGTTCTGGAAGTTGACATCTCAGAAGTGGCCACAAGGGCTGTTCTGTCCCAACGAAAGGGTCCCAAGTCACTGCTACATCCCGTAGCTTTTTCTTCACGTAAAAATAAGCCAGTCAGAAAAGAACTATGATGTCGGGGACCGGGAGCTTTGGCCATTAAAAAAAAAGCCTCGGAGGAGTGGAGATACTTGCTTGAAGGTGCGGCACATCCCATCATGATTTTTACAGACCACAAAAATCTAGAATATCTGAGGATTGCTAGGCGTCTGAAATCACATCAAGCACGGTGGGCAATGTTCTTTTCTAGGTTAAATCTCCATATTGTAAATAGAAAAGATGCTGCGCTAAACTTATGTGTGTAAAAGTGAGAACTATATCAAGAAAAAAATATTTATTCATAAAAATTTAAAAAGCACTCACATTTTGGTAGCTGTATACAGGCATGGACCATACCAACAATATCACACTATACCATGCCTGTATACAGCTACAAAAATGTGAGTGCTTTTTACATTTTTATGAATAAATATTCACACTATATGGCGTTTTTCTCTGACATGGTTTCAACGCACAAATATGTGGATATCTGATGACCGCCCCCTCTTCCTTTGATTATACCGTACATCCCTCGAGTCTTTACATCAAGTAAGACCCCGGTGACCGCCCTTGGCACAAGGACTAGCTGGAACCCTTTGGATACTCAATACAAGCTAATCTAGATCTGAGAGGTATAAGCCTCTTCAGATCTGTGAGTTCCGGTAAGCCTCTCTCCTAAGGGTTCTGGTGCTGTCAGCTTTCTTTCAAGCACTTTACTTTTCAACTTTTGGACACATTATTTGGATATACTATTTTTCCTCACGTGGATACACCAAATAGAACTTTGCTATTTATACGGATTGTCCCTTTTTGGATTTATAATATCCCAAATTTACATTGTTATGTCAGGTTTACTTTGTTTTTTACACTCCTTTGTCACCTATTTATGGTATTTAATATTTCACTGTTTATTTACGAGAGCTCTTAATATAGTTCTCACTTTTACACACATAAGTTTAGCGCAGCATCTTTTCTATTTACACTATTGCTGATTGTCTTTTGGCGGTGTTCGCTGCTTTACTTATATATTTTTATTCACAGCGCAGTATATACTCACATAGTTACATAGTTACATAGTAGGTGAGGTTGAAATAAGACACAAGTTTATCAAGTCCAACCTATGTGTGTGATTATGTGTCAGTATTACATTGTATATCCCTGTATGTTGCAGTCATTCAGGTGATTATCTAATAGTTTCTTGAAGCTATCAATGCTCCCCGCTGAGACCACCGCCTGTGGAAGGGAATTCCACATCCTTGCCGCTCTTACAGTAAAGAACCCTCTACGTAGTTTAAGGTTAAACCTCTTTTCTTCTAATTGTAATGAGTGGCCACAAGTCTTATTAAACTCTCTTCTGCGAAAAAGTTTTATCCCTATTGTGGGGTCACCAGTACAGTATTTGTAAATTGAAATCATATCCCCTCTCAAGCGTCTCTTCTCCAGAGAGAATAAGTTCAGTGCTTGCAACCTTTCTCCATAACTAAGATCCTCCAGACCTTTTATTAGCTTTGTTGCCCTTCTTTGTACTCGCTCCATTTCCAGTACATCCTTCCTGAGGACTGGTGCCCAGAACTGGACAGCATACTCCAGGTGCGGCCGGACCAGAGCCTTGTAGAGTGGGAGAATTATCGTTTTATCTCTTGCGTTGATCCCCCTTTTAATGCATGCCAATATTCTGTTTGCTTTATTAGCAGCAGCTTGGCATTGCATGCCATTGCTGAGCCTATCATCTACTGGTCTGTAATTCCCAGGGATGTATTTTGGGCCCTTTTTAAATATTAGTGCTACATTGGATTTTCTCCAATCAGCTGGTACCATTCCAGTCAGTAGACTGTCTGTAAAAATTAGGAACAACGGTCTGGCAATCACTTGACTGAGTTCCCTAAGTACCCTCGGATGCAAGCCATCTGGTCCTGGTGATTTATTATTGTTAAGTTTCTCAAGTCTAATTTTAATTCTGTCCTCTGTTAACCATGGAGGTGCTTCCTGTGTTGTGTTATGAGGATAAACACTGCAGTTTTGGTTACTGAAGCCCCCTGATTCACTTGTGAAGACTGAGGAGAAGAATAAATTCAATACCTTCGCCATCTCCCCATCCTTTGTAACCAGATGTCCTTCCTCATTCTTTATGGGGCCAATATGGTCTGCCCTCCCTTTTTTACTGTTTACATACTTAAAGAATTTCTTGGGATTTTTTTTGCTCTCCTCCGCTATGTGTATTTCATGTTCTATCTTAGCCGTCCTAATTGCACCCTTACATTTCTTGTTGCATTCTTTATAAAGTCTGAATGCTGAGGATGATCCCTCAACCTTGTATTTTTTGAAGGCCTTCTCCTTTGCTTTTATATGCATTTTTACATTGGAGTTAAGCCATCCAGGATTTTTCAATTTCCATATTACTTACCGCCCTGGATCCAAGAATGGAAAAGACAATGCTCTTTCTCAGGTGTTCCCAGACACCCTGGAAGAAGCCACTCCTGGCACAATCCTGTCTACGCAAATTTTTTTGTTAATTCAATCAGACCTAAGGGCATCTATTGAGCAAGCCTCTCTCCAGTGCACAGAGACAGAAATTTCAGCCTTAAGAAATCACGAAGGGTTCCTGTGGCACCAGGAAAAAATTTTTGTTCCTCAGGATGTCAGATTGCAAACCCTGAAAAGGTTCCATAATCACCAACTTGCCGGGCATTTCGGGGTTCGGAAGACAATTGACCTCATCCAGCGATACCTGTGGTGGCCTTCCCTAAAATCGGATTGCAGGAAATACATGAACTCATGTATGATATGCCAGTGCAACAAGGGTTCCAATACCAAGTCTTGGGGTCTGTTAAGGCCCTTACCAGTCCCAGAGCAACCTTTGAAAAATATTTTTATGGACTTTATAGTTGATCTTCCCCCATCAGAGAGATTCATAACCATCTTGGTGGCAGTGGACCGACTGTCAAAAATGTTTCACTTCCTGGCCATGCTTGGTACACCTTCCGCCATGGACACAGCAAAAATTTTCATCAAAGAAATAGTCAGACTACACGGACTGCCTGATAACATCATCTCTGACGAGGGGTACAATTCACCTCTGGATTTTGGAAGAACCTTTGCAAGATCCTGTCAATTGAGGTATGTCTCTCTTCTGCTTATCATCCTCAGAGTAACGGCCAGACGGAGAGGACAAACCAGACCCTTGAGCAATATCTATGGTGCTTTTGCTAGTTTTCCCAAGATGACTGGGTCTCCTTGCTGCCTTGCGCTGAGTTTGCATACAACTCCATACACACAGCCATCAATCAGTCACCCTTCTGGGCTAACTATGGTTTTCACCCTTCGTTTCTGCCCAACCCCATTCCTGAATCTCCAGTACCAGCCTACATAATGAATAAAGCACTGGGACTTTAAACTTTCTTGTCCTTCCAGGAAGCTGGGACCAAAGTTTATGGAGCAATTCGAGATTAAAAGAGAAGTGAACCCTATGGCTTTTGAACTTGCTTTGCCACATTCCTACAGGATCCATCCGGTGTTCCACGTATCTTTATTGAAACCAGCTGTGCTAAGTCCATTTCCAAGAAGAGAAGAGTTGCCACCTCCACCAGTCACTACAGGTAATGATACGGAATATGAAGTGGAAGCCATCCTGGACTGCCGGAAGAGAGATAGGCAAACTCAATTCCTTGTTAAGTAGAGGGAGTATTTTTCAGAGGAAATGGTGGGGGTGGTGTGTTTAGGGTGATGTGCAGTGTTAGTTTTCCGCCACACATACCGTTTTGCTTTTAGGTCAAAAAGCTCAATCTTGGTCTCATCTGACCAGAGCACCTTCTTCCACTTGTTTGCTGTGTCCCCCACATGGCTTCTGGTAAACTGCAAATTGGATTTTTTATGGCTTTCTTTAAACAATGACTTTCTTCTTGCCACTCTTCCATAAAGACCAGATTTGTGGAGTTCATAACTAGTAGTTATCCTGTGGACAGACTCTCCCATCTAAGCTGTGGATCTCTGCAGCTCCTCCAGAGTTACCATGGGCCTCTTGGCTGCTTCTCTGATTAATGCTCTCCTTTCCCGGCCTGTCAGTTTAGGTGGACGGCCATGTCTTGGTAGGTTAGCAGTTGTGCCATACTCTTTCCATTTTTGGATGATGGATTGAACAGTGCTCCATAAGATGTTCAAAGCTTGGAATTTTTTTTTATAACCTAATCCTGCTTTAATCTTCTCCACAACGTTATCCCTGACCTGTCTGGTGTGTTCCTTGGCCTTCATGATGCTGTTTGTTCACTAAGGTTTTCTAACAAACCTCTGAGAGCTTCACAGAACAGCTGTATTTATATTGAGATTAAATTACACACAGGTGGACTGATTAGGTGACTTCTAAATGGCAATTGGTTCTGCTAGATTTTAGTTAGAGGTATCAGAGTAAAGTGGGGCTGAACACAAATGCATGCCACACTTTACATTTATGTGTTACTTTGTGTTGTGTTGTTTTATCACATAAAATACCAACAAAAATACATTTACATTTTTGGTTGTAACATTACCAAATGTGGAAAATTTCAAGAGGTAGGAATACTTTTTCAAGGCACTGTATATGGGAGCTATTTTACCTGTCAAAGGATTTGTATTTCTATCCATCAATTTCTGGGATTTATACCTTTCTGCCACACACCACAGTTTTGTCTACCACAGCAGAACATCTGGGTTTTATCAACTTCACTTAAAGTGGAATGAAACCTAAAAAAAACAACAACAAAAACATTGACAGGTAGGACTTTTATGACAGAAGAAACACTATTGGTCATAAACTCTTTTCCCTGCATGTCAGCAGTCATGTACCCTGAGCAGCTCATCGTACATTTACAGCACTGAGCTGTGACAATGTGATTCCCATGTACATGACTCACATTGTTGCTGCCTCGGCAACCATACTTACATAGTTAGTCAGGTTGAAAAAAAGACACAAGTCCATCTAGTTCAACCAAAAAAAAAACATACAATCACATATACACAATCCTATACCCACAGTTGATCCAGAGAAAGGTGAAAAACCCCAGAAAAGCATGATACAATTTGCTACAGCAGGGGAAAAATTCCTTCCTGATCCCCGAGAGGCAATCGGATATTGCCTGGATTAACAAGCGGCCAAAGATTTGGAACTCAGAAGCAGAAGAAGATGGATGCGCCTGTGGCTGATGGGAGTGTTGAAAGTGCAATGCTCAAGGCGATCACTAGCCAAGTGATCCCCTCGAGTCTGCCATATAGTAGGAATGTGTTTTGCATACTGGCACATTATGGCTAAAAGCTCCCGGGGCCCCATATAAAACTTTTACTTTAAGTAACACTTATAGGTCTTGTCCCTCCCCAATCCCGTGACTTGATAGTGAAAGGTGAAGCAGCACACTGTCAGTTTGCTCTCCCCTCCTATCAGCATATCCTTTGTTTGCCCATGAGTACTGCAGCATAACTGAGTGGAGTGGCTTCTTTTACTGCTTCCCCCTTTAAATTTATGCACACCTTAGTAGAAAAGGATTAGAATGTCTGACCATGATTTTTAGCTGTTTGTGCCCACCTGTCCTGGTGGTGCCCGCATTCTCCATCACTTGTACAGGTATCAACAGGGAGAGAGGGAATTCTCCCCTATGGAGTCACAGATAAAAGCTGACAGAAGTTTTAACTCTTCCCTACTCTATCCAAAACTAAAAAATAATTTGGAGTTAGGCTTAGCCCTTTACCTGCAAAGGTGTTTATTTTAGTAAAAGTGAACTAACCCTTTAAAGCAGAGCTCCAGGCTCCTTCATGAAAAAATAAAGGTCAGCAGCTAAAAATACTGTAGCTGCTGGCTCTTAATATTAAGACACTTACCTGTCCACGAATCCAGCAGTGTCTTCACCCGAGCCGATTTTTCAATCGCCTCTCGGGCGCTGCTGCTGCCATCTTTGCTAAGGGAAACCGGCAGAGAAGCCTTACGGCTTCACAGCCGGTTCCCTACTGTGCATGCACAAATCACACTGCCCCTGGTAAATCGCCTGGCAGTGGGGGAAGGAGGAGGGGAGCCAAACATCTGGATGAGTTCACCGCGGTGAAGTCACCTTGAAATGGGAGCGGGTACCTGTCAAAACCAGGAGGAAAATAAGTGGAGCTTCCACTTTTGGGTGGAGCTCCGCTTTAAGGCGCACATGGAGAGCTTAGCTTATTAGCTTGTTTCTACAACTTTAAACTCATTGAAATATAAAAGTAACTTTTCAAAAACTGCTGTATTTTCTGACAACGCTGTTCTGTGACTTGCCTCGAGGGTTAAACGTGAGGTGGCAGAAATAACAGAGAAATCATGCCACCACAGTTTTATACTTTTTCACTTGTGCTGCATTTATGGTTAGAAGTTTGCTTTCCTTTGCCCTTATAAGGCTGTAATTGTTTCAGCTTTAAATTATATTTAACTTTGGAGACCTCAGCTGAAATCCTCTCTCGTTGCAGGATATGATTGTGGGTGTATTTCTGTATGAGGGTAGATTCAGTTATATCAGCATAATTGGAAAACTTTGCTGTTATCACTTTACAACTCCTTCTTTGTAGCAGTGCCAGGGAAAACACGGCTATTCCTGGTCAGGATGAAGTTCCGATATAAAAAAAATTCAAGAAAGTATGCTGCAGGTTTAAAGCAAAATAACTCTATGTATGGAAAAGGTAGATAGACGAATCTCTATATTCTATTCTTGCTATAGAATATTAAGAAGTGTATTTATAAAAAAAAAAAGTGCTATTTATACTACAAAACTGCATGTACATTAAATCTATGCTAAAGCGGGCATAATAGAATCTTACTAATTTGTTTTTTCTCCAGGTCGGATGTTCTTCATTCTTACAACCCCTGGCAAAAAGTATGGAATCACCATCATTCAATTGTTTAATTGTGTAGAAAAAAAGGAATCACAGACATGCCTCAAAACGATTTTCATTTAACATTCAAACATTTTTGCCTTAAGAAACACTTAAAAATAGCTTTGTCTAGTGGCCATATCCGAGCCATATCCAAGCACGTAGCCTGGCAGGCCAGGAAAGGGGGGCCTTCTGGACCATATCAGGCCACATGCCCTCAACATGGGGGGGTGGTCCCCATATTGATGGGGACAAGGGCCTCTTCACCACAACCCTGGCTGGTGCTTGTGGGGTCTGCGGGTGTGGGGCTTAGCAAAATCTGGAGGCCCCCTTTAAAAAGAGGACCCCAGATCCCGCCCCCCTATGTGAATGAGTATGGGGTATGTACCCCTACCCATTCACCAAAAAAAACTTGTGTAGTGTGACAAAAGACAAGAGACAGTTTTTGACATGTCCTTTATTAAAAATGTCTTCTTCCTCCGGTCTTCTTCTGCCCCCACTTTTTCCTCTAGAGTTCTTCCTCTGCTTCTTCCTCTGGTCTTCTTCTTCTTCCTCCGGTCTTCTTCCTCCCACCGCTGACCTGCTGAAAATAAAAAAAGCGATCGTCCAATGCTGGGTCCCACCGATCTGTCCACTCTGATGTTGCACATTTCTTATATAACTATGGGACATGGCCATCTGATGGCGTCATCCAGAGACCCCGCCCCCTTGTGATGTCACTGACCCATCATGCCCCGGGCAGTGAGGCCACAAGGGGACAGGGTCTCTGGATGACATCATCTGATGGCCATGGCCCATGTATATATAAGAAATGTCCAAGAAATGTCCACCATCGGAGCGGACAGATCGGTACATTCAGCAGTCAGCTGATGACTCATCGGTTGTTAAGGACACGGCTGCTGGCTTCCCAGCATGCTTCTTAGCAATCAGCTATGTACAGTGAATGTAAAAAAAGTCAGTAAAATCGTGGATGAAACTCTGTTAAAAAATGCAGAAAGCACAGCAAAAAGCACTGCAAAAATGCTCAATAGCAACATGCATAGATGTGAATCAAGCCTTAAGCCTTTAGTTCAGCTTTAAGTTAGGTTTAAGCCCCAGTCCAAATCGGCGCGATTTGACATATCAAATCGCATGCCAAATCACAGCTTATTGCCGGCAACGGCACTGTCCCAATCGGTGCAACACTGACTTTGTGGTGCCGCACCAATTTCTAATTCAATAGACATCTGTGCATGAACTTGCACAGATGTCTTTCAAATCGCCCCAAACTCGCACTGAAATGCAGGTTTGAAATCATGCGAGTTCAGCGGAACTCACACAATTTCAAACCCATGTTCAGTGTGAACAAGGGCTCAATCTACATTGAAGTGGAACTCCAGACAAAACTTTAAAAAAAGTGGATCAATTAGGTAAGGGCTAAGATGCTCATCATGTACCACTTGCTGCACTCCTAACGTACATGTACTGCAGCAGGTCGTCTAGTTTGCGCAAATCCACGTACCTGTATGTCATTTCGTGCAATAGGCACTAGGAGGCATGCTCGGGCCGCCGGAAGTGTGATCACGCACTGATTGGAGGGAAGGGGAGCCAATCAGCGGGTTCGCCGGCCGCCCATGATCGTTCCAGAGTGAGGCAGAACGGCGGTCTGCCTATGTAAACAAGGCAGATCGCCATTCTGACAGGGGACAAGATCGAGATCATGTGTTCCTGCCAAGCAGGAACACGGTTCTCTGTCTTCCCCCAGTCAGGGTTAGCAAGCACCCCCTAGGGACACATTTAACCCTTTGATCACCGCTGATGTTAAGCCCTTCCCTGCCAGTGTCATTAGTACAGTAACAGTGCATATTTTTAGCACTGATCACTTTAATAATGTCACTGGTCCCCAAAAAAGTGTCAAAAGTGTCAGTTAGGTGTCCGATTTGTCCGCCACAATGTCGCAGTCCCGCTAAAAATCGCTGATCGCTGGCATAGTTTGTAGACGTGATAACTTTTTGCGTAAACCAATCAATGCACGCTTCTTGGAATTTTTTTTTACCAAAAATATGTAGCAGAATACATATTCGCCCAAATTGATGAAGAAATTGAATTTTTCCATTTTTTTAATTGTATTTGTTTTATAGCAGAAAGTAAAAAAATATTGTTTTTTTTTTTTAAAAATAGCTCTTTTTTTGTTTATAGCGCAAAAAATACAAACCGCAGAGGTGATCAATTACCACCAAAAGAAAGCTCTATTTGTGGGAAAGAAAGAGCATCAATTTTATTTGGGTACAGCGTTGCATGACTGCGCAATTGTAAATTAAATCAACGCAGTGCCGCATCACAAAAAATAGCCCGGTCATTAAGTGGATAAAACCTTCCGGGGCTGTGAGTGATTAATGCTGGGTCCCAATATCTCATTATCTGCAGCAAACCAAACCTGGCCTATTGCACTTTTTAAGTTTATGCTATAAACCATACAACACAACAGTGGTGTGAAGTAGGAAGTAACCCATAGCAAGCAATCAAATTTAAGCTTACTGGAGTCAGCTAACATAAATTCTGGTTGCTCTGTCTTAATCACTTTTAACCACTTCAGCCCCGGAAGGTTTTACCCCCTTCCTGACCAGAGCACTTTTTACAATTCGGCACTGTGTCGCTTTAACTGCTAATTGCGCGGTCATGCAATGCTGTACCCAAACGAAATTTGCGTCCTTTTCTTCCCACAAATAGAGCTTTCTTTTGATGGTATTTGATCACCTCTGCCATTTTTATTTTTTGCGCTATACACGGAAAAAGACTGAAAATTTTGAAAAAAAATTATATTTTCTACTTTTTGTTCTAAAAAAAATCCAATAAACTCAATTTTAGTCATACATTTAGGCCAAAATGTATTCGGCCACATGTCTTTGGTAAAAAAAATGTCAATAAGTGTATATTTATTGGTTTGCGCAAAAGTTATAGCGTCTACAAACTAGGGTACATTTTCTGGAATTTACACAGCCTTTAATTTATGACTGCCTATGTCGTTTCTTGAGGTGCTAAAATGGCAGGGCAGTACAAAACCCCCACAAATGACCCCATTTTGGAAAGTAGACACCCCAAGGAATTTGCTGAGAGGCATGTTGAGCCCATTGAATATTCATTTTTTTTGTCCCAAGTGATTGAATAATGACAAAAAAAAAAAAAAATTACAAAAAGTTGTCACTAAATGATATATTGCTCACACAGGCCATGGGCATATGTGGAATTGCACCCCAAAATACATTTAGCTGCTTCTCCTGAGTACGGGGATACCACATGTGTGGGACTTTTTGGGAGCCTAGCCGCGTACGGGGCCCCGAAAACCAATCACTGCCTTCAGAATTTCTAAGGGCGTACATTTTTGATTTTACTCCTCACTGCCTATCACAGTTTCGGAGGCCATGGAATGCCCAGGTGGCACAAACCCCCCCCAAATGACCCCATTTTGGAAAGTAGACACCCCAAGCTATTTCCTGAGAGGCATGGTGAGTATTTTGCAGCTCTCATTTGTTTTTGAAAATAAAGAAAGACAAGAAAAATTTTTTTTTTTTTTCTTTTTTCAATTTTCAAAACTTTGTGACAAAAAGTGAGGTCTGCAAAATACTCACTATACCTCTCATCAAATAGCTTGGGGTGTCTACTTTCCAAAATGGGGTCATTTGGGTTTTTTTTTTGCCACCTGGGCATTCCATGGCCTCCGAAACTGTGATAGGCAGTGAAGAGTGAAATCAAAAATTTACGGCCTTAGAAAGCCTGAAGGCGGTGCTTGGTTTTCGGGGTCCCGTACGCGGCTAGGCTCCCAAAAAGTCTCACACATGTGGTATCCCCGTACTCAGGAGAAGCAACAGAATGTATTTTGGGGTGTAATTTCACATATTCCCATGGCATGTTTGAGCAATATATCATTTAGTGACAACTTTGCGCAAAAAAAAATAAAAAAAATAAAAAATTGTCTCTTTCCCGCAACTTGTGTCACAATATAAAATATTCCATGGACTCAACATGACTCTCAGCAAATAGCTTGGGGTGTCTACTTTCCAAAATGGGGTCATTTGGGGGGGTTTTGAACTGTCCTGGCATTTTATGCACAACATCTAGAGGCTTATGTCACACATCACCCACTCTTCTAACCACTTGAAGACAAAGCCCTTTTTGACACTTATTGTTTACATAAAAAAATAATTTTTTTTGCAAGAAAATTACTTTGAACCCCCAAACATTATATATTTTTTTTAAAGCAAATGCCCTACAGATTAAAATGGTGGGTGTTTCATTTTTTTTTTTCACACAGTATTTGCGCAGCGATTTTTCAAACGCATTTTTTGGGGAAAAAACACACTTTTTTACATTTTAATGCACTAAAACACACTATATTGCCCAAATGTTTGATGAAATAAAAAAGATGATCTTAGGCCGAGTACATGGATACCAAACATGACATGCTTTAAAATTGCGCACAAACGTGCAGTGGCGACAAACTAAATACATTTTTAAAAGCCTTTAAAAGCCTTTACAGGTTACCACTTTAGATTTACAGAGGAGGTCTACTGCTAAACTTACTGCCCTCGATCTGACCTTCGCGGCGATACCTCACATGCATGGTGCAATTGCTGTTTACATTTGACGCCAGATCGACGCTTGCGTTCGCCTTAGCGCGAGAGCAGGGGGGACAGGGGTGCTTTTTTTTTTTTCTTTATTATTATTATTTTTTTATCTTATTTTTAAACTGTTCCTTTCATTTTTTTTTTTTTTAAATCATTTTTATTGTTATCTCAGGGAATGTAAATATCCCCTATCATAGCAATAGGTAGTGACAGGTACTCTTTTTTGCAAAAATTGGGGTCTATTAGACCCTAGATTTCTCCTCTGCCCTCAAAGCATCTGACCACACCAAGATCGGTGTGATAAAATGCTTTCCCAATTTCCCAATGGCGCTGTTTACATCCGGCGAAATATAAGTCATAAAATGCTCGTAGCTTCCGGTTTCTTAGGCCATAGAGATGTTTGGAGCCACTCTGGTCTCTGATCAGCTCTATGGTCAGCTGGCTGAATCACCGGCTACATTTTCAGGTTCCCTGTTGAGACAAGAGAGCCAGAGAAAAACACGGAAGACGTTGGGGGGCATTCCCTCCCACTGCTTGTAAAAGCAGTCTAGAGGCTAATTAGCCGCTAGGATTGCTTTTACATGAAAGCTGACCGCTGGCTGAAAAGAATGATACCAAGATGATACCTAAACCTGCAGGCATCATTCTGGTATAACCACTCAAAGTCGTGAATGGCGTACCTGAAGACAAAAAAATGGTTAACAATAAAGCACAGTAAACGGTAAGGTATAAAAAATTGCATACCTGAAAAGCAAACATGATAAAACATAATAACAATAAAACATTGCAGAATAGAATACAGTAAAAAAGAGCAGAACAATAGAGAGAGAGAATAGAGAGAGAGAGAACAATAAAACGACAACTATTTTTTTTTATTTTATATTTTTGTATGTGTTTTTTTTTTTTTTTTTTTTTACACTTTTTTTTGTAACTAACTTTTATAACTGTAACCGGTTCCAGGTTCGGGTCTCTCAAAATGCGATGGCATCTTGGGAGACCCTGTGAAAGTGTGCCTAGTCTGTGCAATGCTGTACCCTACGCTAATAGTCAACTAGTGCATGGTAGCGTTCAAAACATTCACCAATGCAAAGACCAGGATTGTCAGGACAGGAGGGACAATAATAGCGGGTGTCACGTCTATATCCGCGCTTGCTGCAGACACGACATCTTTTTTGGGGGGGTTCGCTGGGTAGGGGTACTCGGGAGGACATAAAGAAAATGCCTCTCATGCAGCCGACTGCATTTGGTTGGGGATGTGAATGGGGGAAGTTCGGGCGCTGCAGAAGCGGTGGGTTCCCAATTAGGATTGGCGAATGCAGCAGGAAGGGCACTATGGGCACGACGGGCCTGTGTTTGTCTTCTTGGTGGCAGCAGGACACTACTTGTGCTTGCCACCTCACCAGCTTGAACTGCACTTATGGGACTCGCCACGTCACCAAGTGTTACTGCAGTGCTGGTATGACTACGACCGGGGTGTACTAGGCCGCTGGTGCTTGCCAGTTCACCAAAACACTACCAAAAAAACTGTTAGCGATCGCAGGGATCAGGCCTGACTCTGCGAACGCTGCAGTTATGCGTTTAGTGTTTTGTAAGTGACAGTGATCGATCGATACTGCACTTGGGTGGGCTGGGCTGGGCCGGGCGGAGGGGCAAAACGCAGGTGCTAGCAGGTATCTGGGCTGATCCCGCTAACACTGCGTTTGTGGGAACCCTAAACTGCTGGGGACGCTAGTATAGATCTGATCAGATCAGATATTGATCCGATCAGATACTATACCACTAAGGGAGGCGTATGCTGCGTGCGTGGGTGTTAGCGGTACTGGCGCTAATCTGACGCTGCCTGGGGCTGGTGCTTGCCAGTTCACCAAAACGCTACCAAAAAAACTGTTAGCGATCGCAGGGATCAGGCCTGACTCTGCGAACGCTGCAGTTATGCGTTTAGTGTTTTGTAAGTGACAGTGATCGATCGATACTGCACTTGGGTGGGCTGGGCCGGGCGGAGGGGCAAAACGCAGGTGCTAGCAGGTATCTGGGCTGATCCCGCTAACACTGCGTGTTTGGGAACCCTAAACTGCTGGGGACGCTAGTATAGATCTGATCGGATCAGATATTGATCCGTTCAGATACTATACCACTAAGGGAGGTGTACGGTGCGTGCGTGGGTGTTAGAGGTACTGGCGCTAATCTGACGCTGCCTGGGGCTGGTGCTTGCCAGTTCACCAAAACGCTACCAAAAAAACTGTTAGCGATCGCAGGGATCAGGCCTGACTATGCGAACGCTGCAGTTATGCGTTTAGTGTTTTGTAAGTGACAGTGATCGATCGATACTGCACTTGGGTGGGCTGGGCCGGGCGGAGGGGCAAAACGCAGGTGCTAGCGGGTATCTGGGCTGATCCCGCTAACACTGCATTTTCGGGAGCCCTAAACTGCTGGGGACGCTAGTATAGATCTGATTGGATCAGATATTGATCCGTACAGATACTATACCACTAAGGGAGGTGTACGGTGCGTGCGTGGGTGTTAGCAGTACTGGCGCTAATCTGACGCTGCCTGGGGCGACGCATATCACCGCCGGGCGATCAGGGGGCTAAACCTTTATTCGGTAATAAACGGCGGGTGCCCTGACACTATAAAAAATAAACGAACTAACCAGCGTCACCCGTAACAGTTATACGGTGATCAGTGGTGAAAGGGTTAACTAGGGGGCAATCAAGGGGTTAAAACATTTATTAGATAGTATATGGGGGTCCCTGACGCTATAAAACGCTGACGGCGAACCTAAATATTTACGTCCCTAACTAGCGTCACCAGCGACACTAATACAGCGATCAGAAAAATGATCGCTTAGCAACACTGGTGACGGGGGGTGATCAAGGGGTTAAAACTTTATTAGGGGGGTTAGGGGGGTATCCTAGACCTAAAGGGGGCCTAACACTCACTGTCCTAACACACTAACTGTCACAAACTGACACCAATACAGTAATCAGAAAAAAAAAAAAAAACCTGCTTGGTGTCAGTTTGTGACAGGGGGGGGGGTGATCGGGGGGGGATCGGGGCGATCGGGGGGGGGGATCGGGGTGTAATGTGTGCCTGGCATGTTCTACTGTGTGTGTGTGTGTTTGGTGCACTCACAGTTCAGTCTTCTCTCCTCGGCCCGGAACGGAAAATACCGAGCCGAGGAGAGATGACATCATTTCCTCTGCCTCTGTGTACAATACAGAGGCAGGGAAATGATCCCATTGGCTGGGAGCGATCGCGAGGGGGGGGCCACGAATGGATGGCCTCCCCCTCACCACCGATCGCCGGGGGACATTTGCCGACCGCCGCAGGCACCGGGGGGGGGTCCGATCGGACCCCCCACCCGCGGGCAGGCAGGGACGTACAGGTAAGCCCTTTTGCCTGCCCGTGCCGCTCTGACAACGTACATCGTCGTGCGGCGGTCGGCAAGTGGTTAAAGTTTATCTACAACCTAAAAGGAAAAATGTAATTTTTTGCAGCTTACCGGTCCTTGATGTGGTGACTGCATTTGTTTTCTTTTTTCTGGCTTTTTTCCCCCTAATTTTCACTTAGTAATTCTGTGAATAACACCTATGATGTTCAAGTCACAAAGCTAACACTCCAGGATAAGTATACTTATTTTCTTAAACATGGCAGTTATTTTCAGCCGAGTCCAATGAGATCTGAAAACAGTCACATGGCTAAATTAGAGAGCCTAATGCCCTGTACACACAATCGGTTTTGCCGTCGGAAGAAACTCTGAAGGTTTCCCTGACGGAACTCCGACGGAATTCCGCTCAAGCGGTCTTGCCTACACAAGGTAACACCAAAGTCCGACTCTCCAGAACGCGGTGACGTACAACACGTACGACGGGACTGGAAAAAGGAAGTTCAATAGCCAGTAGCCAATAGCTTCCGTCTCATTCTTGCTTCAGGGCATGCGCGTTTTTGGTATGTCGGAACAGCATACAAAAGAGGGGTTTTCCCGATAGGAATTGGTTCCGTTGGAAATATTTAGAACATGTTCTATTTCTAGGTCCGTCAGAATTTTCGAAAAAAAAAGTCCGATGAGGCATACACACGATTGGAATAGACGATGAAAAGCTTCCGTCTGACTTTTTCTGTCGGACATTCCGCTCGTGTGTACGCGGCATTAGTCTGCAGCTTTGTGAATTGTGCTTTTTTGTCCCTGGGTGACAACACTCACTTTCTACACTGTATCCATGGAGGGAGTCATGGCTGTCACCCAGGCTGGATGTCAAACGTGTGTAGCGGTACCTCCCTAGGGGCTGTGGGCATTGTGGTCCGTCTCCCACCCTGCACAGCCAGGCACATGAATTTCCAGGCACACTTCAGTCAAGAAACAGTCCTTGTACTTTGTTTTGTTTTGTTTTATTAGGCGAAAATAACTTGGATGGGGATAGGGTGCATATGAGATGCCCACTTGATTAAAGGAAAGTTAGGGACTGAGCTATATACACCTCTGGTATATTCAACCTCTTCTCTTTACCTCCAGCACATACACTTGCTTTCGGACTATCACTTCCGAGACCAGCTATCATTGTGGTTGGGGCCTGACACTGGCTCAGCCAGGCCCAAAGCAAATGCCCTTCACAGGCAGGGACTGCGGGCCCCTATGGTGTAAAAATGGTAGTAGTTCTTAGTGCTAGCTGGCCCACATGTGGCTTCTTCTCCCAGTACCACCTCTTCAGGCCCTGCCAGCCCTCCTGGCTGCAGCTACCTTTTTCCACTAGCCATGCCACCACAGTCCTTCTGACTGGCTCTGTACCCATTCCAGACTGCGCCATCCCAGTCCTCTCAGGCGTGTCTCCCAGTTCTCCTGACTGTGTGTCTCTCACCAACCCTCTTGACTGTTCCTTATTCCTCCTGGAGACTTGCCTGTCAGTCCCGTCTGAACCTGATCCCAGGCCCAAGGTCACACCCCCCAGACTAGGGGGCTCCCTCAGAGGCCAAGACAGCCTAACACTCCATCTCCAGCTTCCACCTGAACAACTCCTACCCAGCTGGGCTGACCCTGAGTATTTGAGGGGGCCTGCCCCCTGCCAATCCAAGTTGGGGATTGGTCAGGACCCTCAGAATATTCCAGGCAGCTCCACCTTAACCCCCCATTCTTCTAGAAGGCACCAGAACATTCGAGAAGTAGGGAGAGAACCTGTGAGTCATTCAGCTCTCCCTGGATTTCTGCCCAACCCAGGACAAAAGCAGACAGGCTTGGCTGCCAGCCAAAGCTGCATAAATGTATGTGTACTAGAAAAGAAAACAATTTACACTTCTAGCACTAGAGGGTGGTACACGTGGATTTGTGGGTTCACAGATGTAAGATAACATTGTTTGTTCAGCTGGATTTCTGGCAGGATCAACAGGCATTTTCTCTATTTGTTAAACATGTTCTTAGCCTGAATAATGAAAACTAATGTAACCCCACATGTAAGGACTGGCAAGTTGCCATGTAATACAGTTTTGTTCTTTGGTTTAAATATCCTTTAAAATCATCATTGCTAAGCCCAGCCTTATTGCATCTTTTCTTTTCAGTAGGGAGTGGAATTTCAAGATGGGTTAGCATTGTGTACCATTTCTAATTTTCTAGCTACTTAGTATAGAGTAAAAGTTGAAATACAGTAATACATCAAAACTTTTGCATAGCTATATTACTAGCTCTATGACTCTGAGCCTGTAATTGCACGTTGACCTGGCAAATTATCCGTCATTTCGCAATTTGGAAGTCAGAACGGATATTTGTCTGTGTTTTTCTCCAGTTAAACTCCACCTCTCCCTTTTTTGCATTCCTCCAGATCAGCCAGGACATTTATAGAAAACTAAAAAAAAAATGTTTTTTTCTAAAACTTGACTAGCTACTAGTACACTATTGCTCTGCATTTGTGAAAGCAGTAAAATCATTTAAGAATGCTCCTAAGGCTTTAAACTCCTCGTAATGTTTGATTGCATTAAAGAAATATAAAACTGCACGCACACATTAAAGTAGAATTCTAGGCTAAGCCCAACTAGTCTTAAAAATGCTCCCTCCCTCCTCATAACACCTATACTGACTAACCTGTGTAAAATAGATGTATATAATTATCTATTTTCAGCCAACTCCAGTCTGGTCACATGATCTCCGCTGTGTCAGCCAGTAGCAGTTGCAGAGTGTAGGAGAGAGTCATCTGACAATGACTAGTAACGCCAGGAGTGGTGGCATCGCCCATAGGCTCCTGTGGCCTTTCCATTGTTGTCACTCCCTTCTCTCCTCTATACCCACCACTGGCTGACATGGGGAAGCAAGATCACATGACCAAAACCAAAGCGGGCTGAAAATAGGTAAATATATACATCTTTCTTACACAAATTAGTCAGCACAGGTTAGCCCATAATTCTATGTTAAAGAATGGTCAAATGACAGCTATGTGACTCAATGTTAGGGCTGGGCTCAGCCCTTCCTTCTCTGAGCTGGACGCTCAGCTGTCGGCTAATTGCCAGCTCCCATCTCTCTCCACAGTTACTCAGCTGTTGTTGATTCTGCTCGTCAGTCCTGCCTACTTAAAGTCGTCCAGCTCACTTGATCTCTGCCTTTGCCTTTGTAAACATCACAAAGAACTGCGTTCCTGTTAAAGACTTGCTCGGCTGACATTCCTTCTGGCTCCTGATCCTGCTTGCTGTACTACTACGTTTATCTCTGGCTCTCTGGCATTTGCTTAGCTGACTACCTGATCCGGTACTGAACTCTGGCTTGTTTTGACTACGCTTACTCTGTTTACCTTATTATTATTATTATTATTTAACTATACTTCTGTCTCGGTCTGATTCATGGTTCCTGATAGGGATGAGCCGAACACCCCCCTGTGCACCAGAACATGCAAACAGGAAAAAAGTTTGTTCGAACACGCGAACACCGTTAAAGTCTATGGGACACGAACATGAATAATCAAAAGTGCTAATTTTAAAGGCTTATATGCAAGTTATTGTCATAAAAAGTGTTTGGGGACCTGGGTCCTGCCCCCGGGGACATGGATCAATGCAAAAAAAAGTTTTAAAAACGGCCGTTTTTTCAGGAGCAGTGATTTTAATAATGCTTAAAGTCAAACAATAAAAGTGTAATATCCCTTTAAATTTCGTAGCTGGGGGGTGTCTATAGTATGCCTGTAAAGGGGCGCATGTTTCCTGTGTTTAGAACAGTCTGACAGCAAAATGATATTTCGAAGGAAAAAACCCATTTAAAACTACTCGCGGCTATTGCATTGCCGGTCTGACACATAGAAGTTCATTGATAAAAACGGCATGGAAATTCCCCACGGGGGAACCCCGAACCAAAATTTTTAAAAAAATGATGTGGGGGTCCCCCTAAATTCCATACCAGGCCCTTCAGGTCTGGTATGGATATTAAGGGGAACCCCGGCCAAAATAAAAAAAAAATAACGTGGGGGTCCCCCTAAATTCCGTACCAGACCTGAATTTTAAGGGGAACCCCGCGCAAAAAAAAACGGCGTGGGGTCCCCCCAAAAATCCATACCAGACCCTTATCCGCAACCTGGCAGGCCGCAGAAAAAGAGGGGGGGACGAGAGAGTGCCCCCCCTCCTGAACCGTACTAGGCCACATGCCCTCAACATTGGGAGGGTGCTTTGGGGTAGCCCCCCAAAACACCTTGTCCCCATGTTGATGAGGACAAGGGCCTCATCCCCACAACCCTGGCAGGTGGTTGTGGGCGTCTGCGGGCGGAGGGCTTATTGGAATCTGGAAGCCCCCTTTAACAAGGGGACCCCCAGATCCCGGCCCTCCCCCCTGTGTGAAATGGTAAGGGGGTACTTACCCCTACCATTTCACTAAAAAACTGTCAACAATGTTAAAAATGACAAGAGACAGTTTTTGACAATTCCTTTATTTAAATGCTTCTTCTTTCTTCTTTCTTCTATCTTCCTTCATCTTCTTCTTCTGGTTCTTCTGGGTCTTCTGGTTCTTCCTCAGGCGTTCTCGTCCAGCATCTCCTCCGCGGCATCCTCTATCTTCTTCTCCTCGGGCCGCTCCGCACCCATGGCATGGGGGGAGGCTCCCGCTCTTCTCTTCATCTTCTTCATCTTCTTCTCTTCTTCATTTTCTTCTCCGGGCCGCTCCGCATCCATGCTGGCATGGAGGGAGGCTCCCGCTGTGTGACGGCGTCTCCTCGTCTGACGGTTCTTAAATAACGGGGGGCAGGGCCACCCGGTGACCCCGCCCCCATCTGACGCACGGTGGCTTGACGGGACTTCCCTGTGACGTCATGGGGAATGCCACAGGGAAGTCCCGTCATGTCCCGTGCGTCAGAGGGGGGCGGGGTCACCGGGTGGCCCCGTCCCCCCTTCATTTTAGGAACCATCAGACGAGGAGACGCCGTCTTGCAGCGGGAGCCTCCCTCCATGCCAGCATGGATGCGGAGCGGCTCAGAGAAGAAAATGAAGAAGAGAAGAAGAGCAGAAGATGAAGAAGAAGATGAAGAGAAGAGCGGGAGCCTCCCCCCATGCCATGGGTGCGGAGCGGCCCGAGGAGAAGAAGATAGAAGACGCCGTGGAGGAGATGCTGGACGAGAACGCCTGAGGAAGAACCAGAAGAGCCAGAAGAAGAAGAAGATGAAGGAAGATAGAAGAAAGAAGAAGCATTTAAATAAAGGAATTGTCAAAAACTGTCTCTTGTCATTTTTAACATTTTTGACAGTTTTTTAGTGAAATGGTAGGGGTAAGTACCCCCTTACCATTTCACACAGGAGGGGGCCGGGATCTGGGGGTCCTCTTGTTAAAGGGGGCTTCCAGATTCCGATAAGCCCCCCGCCCGCAGACCCCCACAACCACCGGCCAGGGTTGTGGGGATGAGGCCCTTGTCCTCATCAACATGGGGACAAGGTGTTTTGGGGGCTACCCCAAAGCACCCTCCCAATGTTGAGGGCATGTGGCCTGGTACGGGTCAGGAGGGGGGGGTGCACTCTCCTCCCCCCTCTTTTCCTGCGGCCTGCCAGGTTGCTTGCTCGGATAAGGGTCTGGTATGGATCTTTGGGGGGACCCCACGCATTGTTTTTTTTTGGCGTGGGGTTCCCCTTAAAATCCATACCAGACCTGAAGGGTCTGGTATGGAATTTAGGGGGACCCCCACGTAATTTTTTTTTTAAATTTTGGCCGGGGTTCCCCTTAATATCCATACCAGACCTGAAGGGCCTGGTATGGAATTTAGGGGGACCCCATGTCATTTTTTTTTTTTTATTTTGGTTCAGGGTTCCCCTGTGGGGAATTCCCATGCCGTTTTTATCAATGAACTTTTATGTGTATTGTCGGACCAGCAATGCAATAGCCGCGAGTAGTTTTGAATGGGTTTTTTCCTTCGAAATGTCATTTTGCTGTCAGACTGTTCTAAACACAGGAAACATGCGCCCCTTTACAGGCATACTATAGACACCCCCCAGGTATGAAATTTAAAGGGATATTACACTTTTATTGTTTGACTTTAAGCATTATTAAAATCACTGCTCCTGAAAAAAAACGGCCGTTTTTAAAACTTTTTTTTGCATTGATCCATGTCCCCTGGGGCAGGACCCAGGTCCCCAAACACTTTTTATGACAATAACTTGCATATAAGCCTTTAAAATTAGCACTTTTGATTTCTCCCATAGACTTTTAAAGGGTGTTCCGCAGCATTCAAATTTGCCGCGAACACCCCAAATTGTTCGCTGTTCAGCGAACTTGCGAACAGCCAATGTTCGAGTCGAACATGAGTTCGACTCGAAGCTTATCCCTAGTTCCTGATACTCAATATCAGCAGTTATTGTTTATCTCATAAACAGGAACACTTGTGCAGTGCAGACATAACGCTTGGACATCCTGAACTGTTCCTACCAACACATTTTGGGGCTTTACCCTTTGTTTTGCCATTAGACACAGGTCTTTCAAAAACTTTCTGCAAAAGGTCCTGCAAAAACACCTGGCAATGTGAAGATTGGCTTCACACTATTGTGTTTTGGTAACACCATGAGCTTATTACTGTGCACTATTATAATGCACCACACTTGGGGCATTGTGGTGCTATTATTTTAGAATAGCACCCCAACGCAAATGCACTGTACGTTCTGACTGACACATGCCATGTTTTAAAGAGGAACTACAGTCTGCTCACATAACATGTAATAAAAACATCTTTGCCATTCTGGCAAATCCACTTTGCACTTCCAAGTGCACTTACAGTGCACTTGGAAGTGCAAAGTGGATTTGCCTTTAGTAAATAAACCCCATAGTGTTGTTATGGATTGTTTGATCCTCTGATTAAATGACTATTTCTATTATGTCAAGATACATGCTAACCTCCTTACTCAATATGGTCAATAAGAACACCCCCTCCCATTGAGTGAACAAGCCTACATCAGCAGAAACCCGGCTGAATCTGGTCAGAAGACCCTTTAGATAAGGGAACATCCAATCCATGCTTGACAGCATGGACTACAATTGTGATGCTGCTTATGCAAACAATGATTAATGTTCTACTATAAAGGAGGCCATATACGCCCAAGAAATAAAGGGAAAGGTTCACTTTAACTGAACAGTTTATGTCAGTGTGTCTTTTCTTCTATACGTGCACGTATTTACATTTGAAATTAGGCCAGGTGCAGATACTCGTACAGACACTTGTCTGATTCCAAAACAGTGTAACACTGTATAGTGGGTTTTAATGTAAAAAGCAAGGAGTATACACTTACAAAAATTTCATAAAATGCTAGTATCCTTCGGTTATATAAAAAACAATGTGCAGTAATGCCACAAGCATCAACCAATGCGTTTTGTCCTATTGGATATCCTCTGGGGTGTGAGAATTGTATGTAATCACTGCAATATATAAAGACAACTTTACTAATGAGGAATAGTGTCAGAAATGATGACTGGGAACACTTGGATGTTCAGATCAAAGGTGTTCCAATATGGCGCCAATATGATATTGTTGGTTTATTCACTCTACTCACATTGGACTTCACAGGTTTATATTTATATATATTTTGTCATTGTTCACTATTTGGAGTGCCACATTATTGTTTTACTTACATTCTAAAGCTTCCCCCCAACCACATTGCATATTATCTTATATATACTGTGATTCTGTACTTGCCAAATATGCTGCAGAAATCTCCCTCCACTAAGTCTGGCTGAAGCCATTTTAACTGTGGGCAGCTGAAGCTGCTGCCTGTTCACTTACTGGATTTACACAGACACACAGAGGCACAGACATCGCCTCCCCATCCCCCCTTGCTGGCAAACTCCCATGAGAGTGAGAGTGAGAGAAAGAGCTGTACACAATGTCACTTGCCTAGGCAAATTACCAGACAAGAAAGAGGAAGCTAGCTGTATAAGGTATTTACTGGCAGAAAAAAATGTTTTACTATCTAAAGTTAAAACATCAAGGGCAGAAGATTTAATAGATGGAAAGGTGAAAAAATGACTGAAGGTCTGCTTTAAGGTATGTTGTATTTATTTATTTTTTTTAAAGGTCTGGTTTTCCTTCTATTGCTGTGTTTTGACAGCCCATTCTAATAAAATTAGGCTTCCTTAACAAAACTCATGATAACATACGAAATGCCACATGTTAATATGCGTTATCGTATATACAGCATCAGAACAGTAGGTGTGAAAGGGGTATTAAGCATGTGTTGCCAAGTGCATGGGAGAGAATCAAAGGATCAGGGAGGGTAAGGCCGACCATAGATGGATCGAAATTCGGCCTGTTCACTAGGAATTTCAATACATCTTTGGGCAAGCTGGCTGTACCAAAGTGACTCTATCAATTAACTTCAGTAAAACCATCCTTTCGGGGTTTTTTTTTTCGTATGATCACTGCCACTGGCTATAGCCTGTAACAGTGATCATTGTATTCTGACAGTGTGGAAATCTCCTGCTGTCAGAATACAATAAAGCAGCGATTCCACCATCAACACTGACTGTTTATGGGGGGATCAAGCTACTTTCTTTCCTTCAACCCATGGCTAAAGGAAAGAAAAATGCATAATGTATGGCTGACCAGCCTAAGTTTAGTCTGTATAGGAACACACAATAATCATGTCAGCTTACCTTCAGGGAAAGAACAGCAATTGGGCAAGATTTTCTGCCTTCTAAAAGAAAAGTGTGGGAATCGAAAACAACAGACATTGAGGCCTCATGCACACTGGACGTTTTTGGACGTTTTTACAGCAGCCGTTTTTGGCTTCAGACGTTTTTTACTACAGTCAATAAACTCCCCATTATGTTATCCTATGTGTCCATGCACACATAGGCTGTTATCAGCAGTTTTTGGCTGGGGCGTTTTTTTGGCTTTTAAAAAAAACAAAACACAAAACTCTGACAGGAGTTTTTCAGCTGTTTTCAGCTGTAAAAACGCTCTAATGTCAAAAAAGGCCAATAAATGCTCAAAAACGCAGCTAACCAGCGTTTTTTGACGTTCTGATCCATTGAAAAATAAAAACTCTAAAAAACACTAATAAACGCTAAGAAACGCTATTGCAAAAACATTGAAAAACTCTCAAAAACTCACTGAAAAGCTACTGGCGTTTTTATAAAGTTATTTTAATGTCCAGTGTGCATGAGGCCTTATACTTAACTAGGTGGCTGCAGCTGTCCCCCGCCAGAAACTGAGTGATCAAAGACAGATGATCGCTCAGCTCCCAGGTCTACTCTGAACACAGAGGGGTGACTGTCAGTCACCCCTCTCACTGGAGCACCGGATTGTGGCTGGCTCAGGCTCAGAGTTGCCACAATGCCAACCTCCATATTTCTCCTATAATGACCAGTTTTCTTTATTTGTTTAAAAACAGGTGTGCAGAACTGTACAAAGGTGCCCCATAGACAGTAGAATTTCATGAAACATATAAGGGCAACTTAAGAAATAATCCTTTTAATATCTTTTTATTTCCTCAGGTATGCATCACCTAATGTATTTAGTGACAATTAGCACCTTGATTACAAGTGGCAAACAGCTGTTGTAAAACATTGGTTAATAGCTATTACAAACACTACGCATCTATCTCACAGGTTTAAAATTAACACTGTAATTGAAAAGCTTTTTTATCACAGAAAACATAACTTCAATTTGCTAACCATACCCTGCACAGTAAGTGCGGAGTGAACCCGGAAGGATGACGGAAGCACCCCAGCACTGACTGGAGGTCTTCCTTTGACAGGTAAGTCTAGCATAATGTGCTAGTATGCTGTGTCATTAAGCTACAGGGAACCCAGGTAAATATTTCTTTTTAAAGAGCTTAATGCCGCTTTAAAAATGTGGCTCGATCATGTGTGTTTTTTCTGACCCTCCAAACTGCAAGTGTAAACTAAGCCTTAAAGTATAGCTTTTAGTTTTGGATAGAGTATAGAGGAAGTAGAACACCTGCCAGGTTTTAAAGCATTTAGGGTTAACTTTTCCTTTTACCATGCACGGCATATTCTTTTACCTTGTATATTCTTACCATTTCTCACTTCCCACCACTCTGTTCTTGGCATAAGAAAGCCTTGTCTAAACTCTAAATTGACTTTTTCAGTGTTTATACTATGGGCTTTTTCCCCGATGTTCCTCCCTGTGTGAAATGTGTGCCAGGCACATAGGTCCCAAGGGGGATAGGGCCTACTTTGCTCTCACACATTGCACACATGGTTTTTGGATGGGATTAAAAAAAGTTGGTCTAAAGCCAGCCGTGCATGGTTCGAATCTTCAGCAGGAATCGGCCGAGATTCGAACCATTAATGGGCAGGCTGAATTTACCAATTTGATTAATCAATCAACTTGGGTACATCCAGCCTGCTGGATTCTCTTACGATTATCGCTAGTGGCTGCTATAGCTGCTAGCGATAATCACTGTCTTCTCCCAGCAGGGACAGCTTCCCGTGGTTGCAAGAAAGAAATTGGCACCGTGTATGGCCTGACAAAGTCTAAGCCAGTGTTTCTCAACCTTTTTTCAGTCAAGGCACCCTTTAAAATCATAGACAATCTCAAGGCACCCTTTAAATTTATGGACAGTCTTGAGGCACCCCATTCTAAAATATAAAATACTATTCCAATAGCTTTACATAATGTTGCAACATTCACACATAGGACACCCAACATTAGAGGTGATTTATTCTTTCAAAGCAAATATACTTTTGCACACTGGTACTGACTAGTATGCCAAGGTTTCTCTTCTCCCTCAGTCAGCTAATGTCGCCCCAGTGCTGAGTGAGAGGGCAGAGGAGGGTCAAACAAGGATACTGTGGAGGCAACAGACATCCTCCTTATTAACTGATGACGGCATTGGTTGTTAGGATGCCTAGTGGTGTCTAGAAAGTCTTAATGGTGCATAATGAAAACCTGTGGCTTTGTGTAACTAAAAAGCAGACTTAATCCAACCGCTAGCTTGTGTACAATTTTGTATCAATTTTTAGGCATTTTTCCAAGGCACCCCTAAAGAAACCTAAAGGCACCCCAGGGTGCCTCGGCACCCTGGTTGAAAAAGGCTGGTCTATGCTGCAGCCACGTCTGGTACTGGAAGCTGCCGCATCTAAAAGGAGATTCATCCCTATCCTTTTTCTTTTTGTAACTGTATGCCTTGGGGCGGGTGCTGACCTACAGTTAATCGCCTGCGACAGCAGTGTGTATAATCAAGAAGCAACTTCTGTGCTGTAATCAGCTACTTCTGCCCTACGCTCTGCTGGAGCCAGTCCTCTGCATTGCAAACTCAAGCTAAACTGTCTTTAATTGAGACAAATATCAACTTTAATGAGTATCAAAAGATCCACATTTACAAAAAAAGCTGAAGAAGCTGTCATGTGATTACAGCAAAACACTGGATGACATCATAACGCAATTACATTATACCACCATACTCCTATGAGTTACAGTGTCGGGTGTATCCACTGGAAGTGTCCCCGTGTGACCCTCACGGCGGTGGTTGAGAGGTCCTTAGGTGGCATCCTGTGCCTAGCTTGCCTGCAGTATCACAGTCTGGATGTGGAGGAGAGACTGTTTTTCTTGCGTCTATCTAGCAAGGTTACTTTGTGGTATGAGCACGGAAGCTGAAACCTCTGCAGTGTGTAAATGTGATTTTATTATACAAAGATGCTGTACATACAAAACAATTACAATATTAGGAATACAATACAAGACTAACAGATATCTATAACAAGCAAAATGCCTAGCAAATAAACAGCCTATGGTCTATAACAGTAGAAATACACTTAAATGAAACCCGGCAAGAGTCCAGGTCCGGACGGCTTTACCCTCCAATATTATAAATCGTTCGCTGATGTTCTCTCTCTTAAACTCCTCTCTACCTTTAAACGCCCTTGCAGACCCCCTTATATCTCCGGGTAGAATGCTGTCAGCACATATATCTGTTATGCCTAAGGAGGGAAAAGACCCTACACAGGTAGCTAGCTATAGACCAATCTCCCTCCTAAATGTGGACATCAATCTCTATGCGAATATATTAGCCAACAGGTTGCTCCCCCTATTGCCTGTCATCATCTCTACAGACCAAGTGGGATTTGTCCCCGGTAGGGAGGCCAGGGACAATACTATAGGTACCCTCAACATTCATCACTGGTTGACATCCTCAAAATCTTAAGGCTTTTTTCTTTCCCTGGATGCAGAGAAGGCGTTCGACAGAGTGGCCTGGGACTACATGCGCGAAGTGCTCGTGGCCCTGGGTCTTGAGTCACGCATATTTTGTCCCTATATTCCTGTCCCAATGCGGCCGTAAAGGTCAATGGCCATCTGTCGAACGTCTTCTCCATCTCCAATGGCACAAGCCAAGGCTGTCCCCTATCCCCCCTTAATATATGTGCTGACCCTCGAACCCCTCCTCAACAGGTTATGAAACAACCCCCACATACGGGGAATTAATGTGAAAGGAAAGGTTGCCGCTTTCGCAGATGATATACTACTCTCTTTGTCATCTACCCGAACCTCGTTACCCAACCTTCTGAAAGATATTGACACCTTTGGTACCTTGTCCAACCTCAAAATTAATCATGCGAAATCACATGCTTTAAATATAACCCTCTCTCCACAAGAGGTAACCCACTGTCAAGATTCTTTCCCTTTCAGATGGGAAAGGGAGGCGATTACATATCTTGGTATTCAAATCCCCTCCTGCTTATCTGATTTATACATGAAAAATGTCCACATTGCCTTTCTCAAAGCCCAAAAACATGAGAGATTGGATGGGATTAAACATTTCTTGGTTTGGTCGCTCAGCCTTAATCAAATTGATAATCGTCCTACGCTTTTTATACTTAATTCAATCAATACAGATCCACCTACCTCCAAATTTTTTCTCGAGCTATCAGAAAGCCTGCTCCGCGTTTATATGGAAGAATTCCCCACCACGTATTAAGTACTCCCGTCTGACAATACACAAAAACAAAGGGGGTATTGGATTGCCAGACCTACATAAGTATTATATGGCATGCCACCTTACCAGAATAGGGGACTGGAATATACATACGCTTAAAAAGAAATGGATACACCTTGAAAACTCCTTTACACTCAATCCTCTACATCTGCTCCCCTGGCTTCCTCCCAAATATTGGCCGCCAGATATTCCATCCCACCCATTTATCTATCCCTCCTTACTAGCCTTCAAAAGAGCTTCACAATCTGGAACACTTGCACCCATACTGGGACCCCTAACTACTCTAAGAGGAAATCCCGCTTTTCCTCCGGGAGAATCTCAGCATTTCCTACGCCAGGAATGGCCCTATGAGGATATATTGGCCCTTCAGTTTTTTTTCCGGTGGGTCTCTTTTCCCCATAGAGAAAATAAATACCATCTCTAGGATTGCTTCTTTCCCCTTTTGGACCTTTAGGCAAATACATCACTTTCTCAGGACCCAGTATAAAACATATTACAGCACACACATTCAAGAATGACATTTCCTGCAAGGCTAGTTAAAAACACCTGAACATATTCAAAAAATATGGGGGTTTGGTCACACTATATGGTCATATAGTGCTAAGCCCACTTACTGCGACAAAGTACCCCGAAATAGTGGGTCCTACTCTAGTAATAAAATGGAAGATCATTTGTCTCAACCATGGGAGCTGAACTCCTCTATGTGGGAGAACTGAAGGGGATACATCCTATGCACTGGTGGCCACTAAATAAGAGGTA
Organism: Lithobates clamitans; assembly: GCA_037952925.1. NCBI lineage: Eukaryota > Metazoa > Chordata > Amphibia > Anura > Ranidae > Lithobates > Lithobates clamitans. The sequence continues at coordinate 59,932 of JBBGZY010000576.1, forward strand.
ATGAGGAGGGGGAGGGGTGCTCCAGCCCAAAAAACCTGGTCAAGGTCTATTACAATATACAAAAACATATTTGGGGGCACACTCTACAATGCGTTTAAATTCAAGATGGTGCTGCTATAGGACCTACAAACAGTACAAAACATATTACAGCTCACACATTCAAGAATGACATTGTTTTTGTATATTGTAATAGACCTTGACCAGGTTTTTTGGGCTGGAGCACCCCTCCCCCTTCTCATAACCTCTTATTTAGTGGCCACCAGTGCATGTGATGTATCCCCTTCAGTTCTCCCACATAGAGGAGTTCAGCTCCCATGGTTGAGAAAAAGAATCTTCCATTCTATTACTAGAGTAGGACCCACTAATTCGGGGTACTTTGTCGCAGTAAGTGGGCTTAGCGCTATATGACCATATAGTGTGACCAAACCCCCGTATTTTTTGAATATGTTCGGGTGTTTTTAACTAGCCTTGCAGGAAATGTCATTCTTGAATGTGTGCGCTGTAATATGTTTTGTACTGTTTGTAGGTCTTATAGCAGCACCATCTTGAATTTAAACACATTGTAGGGTGTGCCCCCCAAATATGTTTTTGTATTTCTCACGACCCATACACAGCAAACCAACTGGACGAGACAGCTCACGCCCTTTGAAGACCTCTGCCATCGCAAAACACCACAAAGACACCTTATATCCCTCCTATACACACTCCTTTCAGAAGGTACTGACACAGAATTACACTCTTCACAGATAGCTTGGAACAGAGATCTACAGACACCTCTAACCAAAGAGGAATGGAACACTCTCTATGAATATGGTCACAAATGCTCACTGAATGTTGCCATTCAAGAAAATTGTTACAAAGTATTAATTAACCAGATGGTATAGGACGCCATCCGTCTACATAAATTTTCTCCCTCCATCCCCAAAATATACTGGAGATGCGAGGAAACAGAAGGAACCATGCTCCACATTTGGTGGGACTGCGATAAAATACAACCCTTCTGGAGGGAAGTCCACAGCCTCATTACCCAGGTTACCACATTCACTTTAGATTACTCCCCAGCACAGTTCCTCCTCCATCACACGTCCCTAAGAAAAAAAATTACTACAAATCTTTAGCTATGGTAAACTCTGCATATCAAATCTCTGGCGCTCTAAAAATGCTCCGTTGATCAGGGAGTGGCTGGCGAGAATCTCCAACATAAAAGCTATGGAAGAATTAATCTATATTTCTCAAGACAGAATACACAAATTTATACTCACTTGGGCTTGCTGGAACCACTTTACATCATCAGACTGATACCGTCAATATGTTTTATAGATCGGTCATATAAAGAATTAATTTGACTTTCATTTGCGGGCCGGTGGCCATGGGGGGGGGGGGGGACTGGGAGCGGAGCCACGTGGGAATGACTTGCCAACATCCCCTACTGCCTTTTCCCACCACCACATAGATGTCAGCTCCCCCATTCTTTACCTTATGCTTTTCTGCTCTTTCCCCCCTGTAGCCCCCTCTGTCCTTTCCTCCCCCCCTCCTACGTCTCCCTTTTTCCCTGTCCCTCACCCTCCCCTTCTTTGTATTTCAATGTCAGCTTTTCCCCTTCCCCCTGGACTTGACTGCCTGATATTCAAATGGAATTTTTACAAGATCCCCCATCCCCCCTACTCCCTGGTTCACTTTCTTGTCACTTAATAAGCCGTCTCAGGATACACGACGTACATAACCGTGACTTGGAGCGAAATCTTTAGCCACCTCCCATCTCTTGATCTCCTGGAGAGGGAGGGAGGGGAGGTGAAAATGAAAAGAGATCCTCCACCTAACAATGCTCCGTTCCATACACATGTTTCATTCCTGGTCAATTCATCCCAGGCTGTTTTGCTTAATTGTATCCTAGAATTGTGAACCCAACTTGCTGTTAATGAAGTGACTTTACTGACTTCCTGTATTGCTCTTTCTGTATACCCTGTTGTAATTGAATAAAATAAAAAATGTTTATGGAAAAAGAAAAAGAAATACACTTAATACAGTACAAGACTGACAAATTTCTATAACAAGCAAAAAGCCTAGCAATTAAACAGCCTATGGTCTGTAACAGTAGAATTACACTTAAAAGTTACTTAGCTCCAGTTACTGTCTTCATGATCTCCGATACTCCTGGAGAACAGGCACCTTCTTGTTTGCTGATTACAGATTTGAGTGTCCTTCGGTGTTAATTCACATTGAGTGGCCTCCACTATCAGTCTTTACTACTTCTTTTACTTGGGCTTTTGTTTACCAGTTTGTTGACAATGGTTACAACACAACCAAACTTCCAACTGTCAACAGTTCCCATCGTTACCAAGGCATTCATTTGAGAAACATCCTCAGACAAATCTGATCTCTGTTAGAATATCAATCAGACTAGTTTTATCACAGTGTTATAGAAAAATCGTATATATGTTATATCAAATGCAACACAGAGACCTGGCTGAACATGGTGCAGCAGTGAGAGCGGGTCTCAAGATACCCTTGGAGTCGGTAACGGGAGTTCGATAGGCAGGCAGAAGTGGTGAGTTTTACTGTCCAGCGTGTCCACTTCTTTCTGTAAGCATTGTTCTCTACTTGCAGCTGCAATTGCTTGTGCTCTCTTCATTCATCTGCCGCATCCTTTATCTGCTTGTCCTGTCACTATCACCTGAGGTCTGCTAACTCCTATATGCTTATTTGGAAGCTGCTTTTTACTTTACTGACTCTCACTTGCTGTGAATCTGCTTGGAAATGCTTTACTGAGGCACTACCTAGCCTACATGTGAGCATGATTAAGGGCAATCACTGCTGGATGCATCTATTTGGAAGTTATAAAATTGCTTATGAACTTGACTGCAATTAAGGAGGGGGGATTTCATCCACTTCAGTTATTTGTCAGCATACTGGCTTACATGTATATGGAGTCACCTCTTCCACAGATTGGGGGATATTAGGAAGCCTTGCACAGCTTACATCATTCTCACTCTACTACTGATTGATGTTTATATCCTCCAGTTAGACTCAAAGTCTCAGAAATTTGCCAGGATACGGGCTCACACTCAAAGGGAGTCACTTACTCTAAAGACCGGGAGATATTCAAAGCTTTACATAGCATTTATTAATTTCACTTTACAACTGATTAATGGCTTCACCTTCCAGTTGGACTTATAATCAGCTTGTTTAATATTCAATTAAGGGTCTAGTTGATATAGTATGATAGTATCCACTGCTTCTTACTACATATTTGATCTCAGTTATTATGCAAGTGTATTGGGGGGTAGGGTTGTACTCTTATAGGGATTTATGGGGATTTATTAGATATAGAGTTTATTTGGATTCAACAGTACTTACCTCAGAGAGCTGGCAACCCTTTATTGGTATGAGTCATTGATGGGTGTATCTGTGAGACAAGGTTGTCCCATTTTAATTCATTGGGGTGGACGGGTAGTGTCTTAGCCTTTTAGTAAAAGTGGATTTTTTGATACTCAATAATTTTGAGATTTTTCTCAAAGCCATGATGTGTGTCCATTTAGGTAGCTACTTTTCATTAGGGACCACAATACCTGGTTTGGTCCCTTTTGTGTTTTTTAGAGGTCACTTAAAGTGGAGTTCCACCTGTTTTTGTGCTTATTAAAAGTCAGCAGCTACAAAAAGTGTAGCTTCTGACTTTTAATAAACAGACACTCACCTGTCCCACGGTCCAGCGATGCAGCCGCTTGAAGCCTCGCTCCTTTCCCACTCTTCTCTGCAGCGGTGGCATCACTACTGTGGGCACCCGGCTGTGACAGCTTACGGCTTCACAGCTGGGTGCGCACTGCGCATGCGCAAGTTGAGCTGCGTCTCCTGAGTGGACGTGTCCAAGAAGATTGCTGGGAGGGAGGGGCCACCTAGGTGGACAGCAGAAGTGGGAGCAGGTACCCGGCCCCCCCCGCCCAAAAAACATGATATGCCAAATGTGGCATGTCAGGGGGTCAGGATGCCTTAAAGCGTAAGTTCCACTTTTGGGTGGAACTCCGCTTTTAGCTCTGTGATTCGCACCTATAGAATGAGTTAGCATGTGCAATTTTGCTTACCCGTCGTACTGTATGCCAAATTTAAATTTTTGAAAGAGTTGAAACGAGCAGTGGCAAAGCAAGAAAAGGTGAGTACATGCTGCTTTAAACAGGGGGAGGGGGGCTAACTCAACTTTTTGCTTTGTCCTACATTGACAAAAAACATGGGTTTATTTTAAAGGGGTTAAGATAATTAATTGGTTTATGCCAATTTTGTGCCTAATCAAGTATAATTACTAATTTTTGCACATCAATATCTTCAAAACTATATTCAATTTTACCCTTGTCCTACCATTCTATCATTTAGCCAATTTACATCAATCATTAAAGCATACTGTATGTATAGGCAAAGCCTTTCAGCGGCAGGGTTCACCAAATCTGCATAGCTGCACTAGGAAACTGAGACCAGACTATATACTGTATATTTAAAGTAAGATGTATTTACAGTGAAACCAAAATCTGTCAAAACACCAGCAAACAGCAAACCATAAGATATAAGTGTACCAAAAACCCAGTGACAAAATACCAGACTAAACAATCTAACAGAAAGCCTAACTGAATGAATGAATGAAAAAATTTATAAAGCGCTGCAAATGCGAACTGAATCGCCTCAAGGCGCTAATGCGTTGGTGTTGTCAGCTTCTAGAAGAGGAAAGTCTTGAGTTTTTCCTGAAAGCCAGATGATTTTCTTCCATGCGGATGTGGGGCGGAAGTACGTTCCATAGCCGAGGTCCTTGGACTGCGAACCTTCGTTCTCCCTTTGCTTTGTAGCAGTATTTGGGAATGAGAAGGAGGTTTTGGTTAGATGATCGAAGATTGCGATTGGGTGTGTAGTGTTTTATTTTCTCTCGAAGGTATTGAGGCGCGTTTCCTTGTATGCATTTGTGAGTGAGGCAGAGGGTCTTGAATGTGATCCGATTCTTTACGGTTAGCCAATGTAGGCTCCTCAGGGATGGGGAGATTGACTCCCAGGGTTTTTTCCTGTTAACAGTCTTGCTGCCGCATTTTGGATGAGTTGTAAGTGCGCAAGCTGATATTGGGGTAATCCTATATAGAGCGAGTTAGCGTAATCGAGTCGGAAATTGATGATTATTCCAACTACTGCTGCTTTGTCCTCCTCTGGGATGAAGGGGATAAGTCTACGTAACAGACGGAGAAGATGGTGGGATCCACTGACTACCGATCCTATTTGTGCATCCATTGTCATTTCTGAGTCAAAGATAACTCCGAGACTCTTGACTTTGGTGCTCGGAGAGATGGTCTGTCCTAAGATGGTGGGAGGTGTCCACAGAGTCTTGTTTTTGGCATTTTGGTTAGCGTGTAGGGGAAGAAGTTCTGTTTTTGAACCGTTGAGTTTGAGGGAGCTAATGGTCATCCAGTCATCTATCATAATGAGGCATTTTTCTAGTTGTTGATGGTGGTCTTTTCGTCAGGTGATGCGAAGGTAGAGCTGGGTGTCATCAGCATATGAGTGGAAGGAGAGGTCCGATTTTCTGATGATTTTGAGGAGTGGGCGGATGTAGATGTTGAATAGGACTGGTGATAAGGGTGAACCCTGCGGGACTCCACAGGAGATTGTGCGGGTTTCAGAGGTGAATGCTTCTAGTTTCACTATCTGAGAGCGATTCTCTAACTAGCAAACTAACTACTGTATATACAATAGGGAACACAGAAATACAGGGTAAAACTGGAGGTGCAGGGAACATATAGGAAAGGGGAACCAAAACTTGGATCAGCAACAAGGGGGAGTAGGAACAAGGCAGCAGGGTTCAGGGTCTAGGTACAAGACAAAGAGCATGATCAAGAGCAGGTGCATGATAAATGGATAGCAGTATCTGGCAGCAAAGCAACACTCTTGAGTGAAGTGTAGTAGCAGAGATGGGACTAAATACCCTCCCGACAGCCAGCTGGGAGACACCTGCTTGTGAACACTGGCACTACAACCTCTCGCTCTGGGAAGCACAGTGCCACCAGCAGATGATCCAGGTCCTGACACTTTTTCTAGTTGTGGCTAAAGTAGGGTTTGTTTATTTTTTGCTGTTTATTTCTCCCAGATTTAGAATTCTATGTAACAAGTGTCCCCATTAAAAGATATCCCCTCATCTCCAGGGCCAAAGGTTTAGATTTTCTCTAACTTTTTTTCTTTTTTCTTGTAATTAGTAAAAATAGAGGGGATAAACTATTCAGACAGCAATAGGAACTTGCTAGAGAGTCGAATGCCCTGTACACATGACCAGTTTTCCCGTCGGAATAAACTCTGAAGGTTTTTCAGACGGAGTTCCGACAGAATTCCGCTCAAGCTGTCTTGCATACACATGGTCACACCAAATTCTGACCGTCCAGAACGCGGTGACGTACAACACATAAGACGGGACTAGAAAACGGAATTTCAATAGCCAGTAGCCAATAGCTTCCGTCTCGTACTTGCTTCAGAGCATGCGTTGTTTTTGGTACTTCAGAACAGCATACAGATGAGCGTTTTTCCCGATAAGAATTGGTTCCATCGGAAAAATTTAGAACATATTCTCTTTCTAGTTCCGTCAGAATTTTCAACATAGGAAGTCCCATGGGGCATACACACGATCGGAATATACGGTGAAAAGCTCCCGCCTGACTTTTTCTGTCGGACATTCCGCTAGTGTGTACACGGCATAACCCTTTCCCACTCTATCCAACCCTTTTTTTTTTTTATTAGAAAAATTTTAAATCAAGCTTTGGGTATAGGAATTAAATTAAAAAATAGGCTCCAATGAGATCAGATTTGTATCTATTGCAGATCAATTCAATTGTGCTACTGTACTGTATGAAGTATGTTTTGTTCATTTGCCATTTGTTTGTCCAGGTTGTTTGTTGTTCTGTTAGATTTATTTGGTTTGTTTGTCTGGTTTGTTTATCTGGGCTGGTTTGGTTGTTCAGGATGTGTGGCATGATTTATTTTGAGTTTTTGTTTAGGTTGCTTTATCGCTTTTTTGGATTGTTTGTTTGATTCATGTCTGGGGATTTATTCAATGTGTATCTGTTTATGTGTTGTTTATTCTGTGTCTGTCCGTCAGAATTTTCGAAAAGGAGAGTCTGATGAGGCACACACACGATCGGAATAGATGATAAAAAGCTTCCGTCTGACTTTTTCTGTCGGACATTCCGCTTGTGTGTGCGCGGCTTTAGTATTTCTGCAGATGGAGGGCCTCCTGTTTTCATCGCCTCTGGGGGTTGGGCTTTTCCTGGTCGGCATGTTTTGTGTGGTGGTTCAGGAGGAGATTGTGTGATGTCAGATACGGTTTTCTCAGCCACTTGTGGAGTCCTCTGTTTGTGAGGCAATGTCTCACCTATGAGCCTCTACAATTTGATGGGGGCATATGGCGGGGCACTGGGGGACATGAGACGGCATATTGCGGCACATTCCAGAGACACCGGACCGTCATTTTTGTTGGGTTAGTGACCAGTGTTTATGTCAGTGCAGTGGAAGTAAGGACACCCTTTATGTATAGTGTGTAATCTATATTGAGAACTTTTCCCTCATTTTCTGAGTGCTTTTGTGCTGATTGAGGTACTGCCCTTGTTTGGGTAGTATTGTGGCCAGCATGTTCACAGGTGTTTTTTCCATTAATGCTTTATTTTTAGAGGATTCATTTCTTGTTCATCTCTTAAGTGCTGTGGGCCTCATCTTGTCCTTTCAATTAGCGGTAAGTGCTGGGCATATAAAGGTGATCACTTACTAGTGTATCGATTATTTATGGGTATGGGTGTAGACGGATAGCTATCTGGTAGTTTCTTTTGTTTTATTTCTTTTAAGGACTCTTAATAATCTTTGGTGTCCTTAATCCCTCCCCCTTTGGGTACATCTTTCTGTGATTTCCCTACGGGAGGCAACCTATATGGAATGTTTTGGGAGCATCTGGGGTGGTATGTATACCTCCGAATACTTATATTTATTTTGATTGGTAGTTCAGGACATTTTGTGATAAATAGATATATATTTTTTGGTTGTATTCATTTTTTGTACTTACAGTATAGACATCACATATGGACTGCCCTTTACATTGCTATATGGATGACTCCCTATAGCACCAGTCTATGGATTTATATATTATGTTTTAGGTAAGGATTGTGAGGGACCCCGCCTTTGTCTCTGATGTCCCCCCTTAGTTGGAGACTCTTGTTGTTTCCTGGTGACATGGAGAAATGTGTTGTATGATGTTTTTATCTCCCCTCTTTTCCCCCCTCCCTTCCCCTTTTCCTAACTTTCCATTTTTTTCTGTGATGAATCTCAGTTGATGTATTACCATTATTGTTTATGTTGTATCACTTGTTTTATCCTATTTTTCATTATAGATGTTGTACCATGTCCTTCTGAAATATGGGCAAGGGGATCCTGGAGAATCTTTTGTGCAAATGTTGATCCACCAAGCTCTGCTAAATACCGTATTTATTATGACACTTGACGAATGTTCATAAAGTATATGGGTCTCTTTTAACTTTTCTATGTTTTTATTGTACTTGTAACGCTATTGGTAACCAGTCCTGGCACATTTGGCTCTACTGATGTCCAATAGGTACATGTGAATGTCCCAGACCCACTTACTTGATGATAAATGTCCCAGGCACATTCCTTCTCAGAGTGTAAGTCCCTTTTCCGGGTAGTGGTGGATTGATTAAGGGCGCCAGTCACTTTGAATTTTATATGTTTTAGTAATGAACATGCGTGAAGAGAGGGAAGAAGGGTGAAGGGAACACAGGATATCTGAGGGTTCCATTAACAATACACAGTCTCTAGTCCCATACATAGTATTCTCACTAATATCAATCCTTCTGTAACAGAACTCTGATGGATGGAATACATCTCATAAATGTGACTCCTTGTCAACTGAGGTTCCTGTGTATTCTCAGTCTTAGGATACAGGGCAGGATAGCAGTAGGAAGGTTCATGTGGTGCTTCCCAGCTCAGTCGGTCACTCACCAACCCTGTGGTAGGAAAACCGCAGCTTTGCTTCCCCAAACGGCCAGTAGCACTTCATCTCAGCCAGCAGCTTAGGGACACCTCCCATGACAGGAGATCCTTCAACACTCCATACCTCTAGGGCCTGAGGCCTAGATTAGTAGATCACACAGACATCCTCTCAAGGGAAATCCCTTGAGGGAAAGAGAGCAGGAAGTGACTCAGATATTTAATAGCTCTCCCAGCATGCACAGCAAGCTCCCAAGGCCTGCTGATTGGCCAGGTATTAAATATCTATAATGTGCAGTAAAATCTCTAGCACACCCTGCTGGAGAACACTCACACAGCATGTGACTGAGAATAATCACTGGACATTAAGAGTGCACAGCCAGCACACAGCTAAGCCGACTAATACTACACTAACAGATCACAATACACAGCAAAAAGAATTTAGGAAATCACTGCATCCCTACATACTAATAAAGCCGTAATTTGTTTTTAATTGTCATATGTTTTGATTTGGGTGGCAAATACAATATCCCCCTACTCCAATCTTTCTTTCAAATGTATGCATTTTTGGGGATAGAGTCCAATCTCTCTCTTCACATGCCTTCTATATATATATATATAGACATATATATCTATATATATATATATATATATATATATATAGAAAGATAGATTATATATATATATATATACAGTTCCCTGAAAAAGTATTTATACCCCTTGACATTTTCCACATTTTTGCATATTACAACCAAAAACTTAAATGTATTTTATTTTTAGAATTTTTGCTAAATGGTGCTTTTTGTCAAACGAGAATAACTGTGTAATATATAGAGGGCGCTATAGAGTGGCTAATTAAAATAGAAATATAAACCTGAATAATTGTACACATGTGAACAGTGTAAACCCACATGAATAAAAAATTTAACAACACGATAAACTCAAATGATCAAAAAAGATTATAGATGTAGTTCCAAAACAGTTCATAGTAGTCTGAATATGAAACAATCTTGCAACAGAGTAGTGAAAAGTCCTTCACCAACAACACCATAAACGACACCCAACGTGTGCTGAATAATGGATCTGCTTACCAGATAAATTTGACCTCTTTACTTAAAAAGAAAGTCAAATAACGCTTTGGCAGAATGATGCCTGCTCGCATATATGGACTGGAGATGTATAAGAAACTTCCTCCCCGGAGTTTAGACATGGCATATGTGGAAAACACAATAGAAATCCATAGCGTAATTCTATTTATTAAAAAGGTAAAACATACAAAAAAAGCCAAAAGGCTGCTTACATTTATAAGTGCCCAAACCCGGCACTGGGGCTGCTAGATCATCTGTGCTGTAGAAGTGAATGGACGCCTGGATACCACTTCCGTGGTCGGCGTGCGTTCCATCAGCCGGATGAGACAACCAAAGAGACCGGATATGACGTAGAGTAATGTGACCAGGCGGCGCTCCTATATCAGGCTGGGATGAGAATAAGTGGCCCACATCCTTGAACAAAATAATTTGAAAAAAGTTTTCCTCTAAATGGGACATTTAAGGGGCAGTACTCATCTACTGGTCAAACCGTAATCGTAAAAAATATTATTTTATTAGAGTAAAGTTAAAAACTAGATATGCAGTACATAGAATATACAGGATGCAAATACAGCGATATGCAATAACAAGACAGTTGAAGGCAACCAGTACTCTGTTAAAAAATGGGACAACAGAGATAACCCAACGCATTTCGAGTCTACTATATTGTTCTCTTCTTCAGGGGTAGGTGGTTTACAACAGGACATGAATATGTCTATAATTGATTAAAGGAAAGTATAAGAATATATGCATTTGAAAAAATAATAAGCATGACATCAAAATATTGAGTTGCTCAATTATATGTAAAACAACTGACCGTACAAGTTGCATAAATACTCAAATATATTGCATCCAGATATAAAAGCTTATGAAAGATGCTGCAGCCTCCAGCCCACTGGTTTGGGTCCAGGGAGAAGTGAATGCACACAAGAGACAACCTAGAGCCCAACAATAGTCGTTCACAAAGGGCGCTCCAGAGCGGCACCTATGGGATCCCCCATATGGCCTAGAGTGACTAGTATCTCTGGGGACAAAAGAGAAAGGGATTTATTTAATATTAAAGCTGAAAAACTGAAATTTACCCTAGAATGACTCTATTCGTATCAAATCATATATACCTGGCTTGTTTTGGTTGTTAGGAGAACGGGGAAGGACCTGCAGGTAGTGTGAAACCACTAACTTCGAAAAAGATTGTACTCCAACTGGGCCGGATGAAAATTTATAAGGCCTAAAAAGAGATGGGAGGAGGCAAAAAACACCATCAAGTCACTCAGTGACATGCATTTGTTTGCCCCCAACAATGGTGCTAAACTGCAGCTAGCTGTATATAGCGCCATAGTACCCCCTCAGTGAAAGGGAGAAAGTGCCCAATTGCTAGTTGTTGCCAGAAAAGCAGTTACCTGTGGTTGGAACTTGGTGTCGGTGTGGTCCCATGACCCCTAGCTACGCAGCATAGAGTGGTGAAAGAAACAACCACCACTTATATAAGGATACCAGGGACCTGTTAACCAATCCTAATAGGAAAAGTGGGGAGGGGCACACATTGAAGGAGCACCCCTCGAGACATCGGTACACAACGGTGCCTCCGCCATGCTTGTCCAATGGATAGGAGGGGATACCGGCATCGCAAGAAGCTGGATGGGGCGTGGTGACGTCACGACGTCCGGCGGTGACCCGTCTGACATGACGTGTTTGCTAGGCCGTCCCTGATTAATGCTCTTCTTGCCCGGCCTATCAGTTTAGGTGGACAGCCATGTCTTGGTAGTTTTGCAGTTGTGCCATACTCTTTCTATTTTCGGGTGATGGATTGAACATTGCTCTGTGAGATGTTTAAAGCTTGGGATATTTTTTTATATCCTAAACCTACTTTAAACTTCTCCATAACTTTATCCCTGACCTCTCTGGCGTGTTCCTTAGCCTTCATGATGCGGTTTGTTCCCTAAGGTTCTCTAACAAACCTCTGAGGGCTTCACAGAACAGCTGCATTTATAGTGAGATTAAATTACTCTAAAATTTACTCTATTTACTAATTAGGTGGCTTCTGAAGGTAATTGGTTCCACTAGATTTTAGTTAGGGGTATAAAAGTAAAGGGGGCTGAATACAAGATATTTATTTGTAAAAAATATTGAAAATCAATTATCATTTTCCTTCCACTTCACAAATATGTGCCATTTTGTGTTGGTCTATCACATAAAATTCCAATAAAATACATTTACGTTTTTTGGTTGTAACATGTGGAAAATTTAAAGGAGTATGAATACTTTTTCAAGGCGCTGTATATAGATCTATATATCTATATATAGATATATAGATATATAGATATATATATATAGATATATATATATATATATATATATATATATATATATATATATATAGATACATATATATATATATATATATATATATATATATATATATATATATATATATATATATATATATATATATATATATCTATATATATATATATATAGATAGATAGATAGATAGATAGATAGATAGATAGATAGATAGATAGATAGATAGATAGATATCCAAAGACATGCTGGTAGGTTAATTGGATCCTGTCTAAATTGTCCCTAGTATGTATGAATGTGAGTTAGGGACCTTAGATTGTAAGCTCCTTGAGGGTAGGGACTGATGTGAATGTACAATGTATATGTAAAGCGCTGCGTAAATTGACAGCGCTATATAAGTACCTGAAATAAATAAATAAATAAATAAATAAATATAGATCTATATATCTATATATAGATATATAGATAGATATATAGATATATATATATATATATATATATATATATAGATACATATATATATATATATATATATATATATATATATATATATAGATATCTATATATATAGATATATAGATAGATAGATAGATATAGATATAGATATATATATATATATATATATATATATATATATATATATATATATATATATATATATATATATATATAGTACAGTATGACAGCCTCCTGTCAGCCATAGGGTTCTAGTGAAGGCTGAATGAAGTTAAAATCCAGCTTTAGGCTGGGCATCCCCCCTTCCACAGATGTACTGTGTAATAGGGCCAGACCTGTGTTCCATCTACAGCTGTTATATTGAGCCAGCTGAGTTCTTGGAGTAAGTGATATCTTAACAGGTGCAACATATAATGTAAGCAAAAGGCTGATTCATTGTAAGCCTGCCATCAATCCACATTCAGTTTATCATCCCATTCAAAGAGACCATAGAATTGCTGACTTGTTTTGTACTAGTTGGATTCAGTAGTGAGAGCTAAATATAGCAAATATTTGGGGATTGAATTGAAATATGATGAGCTTGCAGGATTTGATTTAACGCATAGAAATTTGGCGTTTTATATTGTAGGACTGTAATTCTTAGTAATAACACACTTAAATCTGTCCAAACCAGAGTCTAGTAGACATTCCGGGTATGATAAAGTTTAAAACATGAAATCATAATTTATAATATAACAAATAACTATAAATAGTTATAAAAAATAATAATAATAAAATGAATTTCCCCACAAATCACTATTACTCAATTCTGCAAGTGTTCTAATTCACTTTTGCTGTTTTCTAGCTGATCTAAAAATGCTTTTGATGTAAAGGGACACTTTTTGGTTGCCATGAACAGTCTCAAGTTTCTAGGCAGAAAGAACAGTATATATAATATAAAACTGCATGCAGGGCACCGGACAAAGCACCAGGGACATAGGGAGGTGAAATGATTTGATACAGTAATGTAATCTGTAAGATTACAGTGTACTGTATGTGTTATGTTTTTTGTACTTTTTGAATTTGCCGCTGGGCTCTGCCCCATGCGTCGCAATGCTAACAGGGAACAGAGCACGCCACACAGAGCATCGGGCGGAGTACACAGCCCGCGGACACAGTGGGGGGGACATCGCAGGATCCTGGTGACAAGGTAAGTAACCTGGACCAGGATTCTGAGATGCAATCCCGAGTGTGACTCGGGGTTACCGCTAATGGTACTGAAATTTAACCCCCGAGCCACAGTCAGGATTACTGCCAGGGAGGTTAACCTCTTCAGCCCCCGGAAGAATTTTCCCCCTTAATGACGAGAGTATTTTCTGCGACACGGCACTGCGTCGCTTTAACTGACAATTGTGCGGTTGTGCGACACTGTACCCAAACAAAATTGACATCCTTTTTTTCCTACAAATAGAGCTTTCTTTTTGGCGGTATTTGATTACCTCTGCGATTTTTTATTTTTTGTGCTATAAACAAAAAAGACCGACATTTTTTGAATAAAAGCAATATTTTTCACTTTTTGCTATAATAAATATCCCCCAAAAATATATGAAAAAACGAATTTCTTCCTCAGTTTAGGCCGATATACATTATACTACATATTTTTGTTTAAAAGTATGTAGGCATAGGACACACATAGAATTATAAAAAAAAAGGTGAACCCACAAGTGCATTTTTTCACCCCTACTATTCCTTTATATTGGCTTTTGGAATTTACAAAAGGAACAATTTAGAAATTGGATGAAAGGTTTAGCACTGGGAAACACTTTTTTAAAGATAAATAGTGCATTTTATATACAACTATATAGATCAGACCAAAATGAGGGACAAATAAGGAGAAGAGAGGGACAGGGGACTTTGTTCCAAATCAGGGACAGTTGGGAGCTATTTTTTAACAAATGAAGCACATCCCCACAAGAGCCACAGATGAACTGGGATCCCCCACCCCTGCGCAGCCAGGCACACCAAATTTTCCCAGGCACCCCAGATGCAGAGAACAGTCTGTGACTTTGTTTTTGTTATTTATTGAAGGATAATAACTTGGATAGGGATGGAAGGGTATGGGATGCCCACTTGACTAAGCAAACATTGGCAACAACTTCAGGGACATCTTCCTATATACAGTCTCCTCTACTTTCCTCCTGCACACACTTGTAAACTGGTTCCAGCTGGATCACTGTTAGTGGCTTTCAGTCAGATTTAAGCAATGGCCCTTTACAGGTAGGAATTCATAGCCCCTTGTTGTGTAGCAATATACAGTGACCACCTTTTACTTCTCCTTCTGTGGCTACTGATCTCAGCACCACCTCTTCAGGCACTGTCAGTCCAGCTGGCTGCTGATGCCACTTTCACTAGCCCTCCAGGCTAACTTCTCCACAGCAGTCCTCCAGACCAACTCTTCACCAGTCCACCTGGCTGACCCATGTCACCAGCCTACCCAGCTGACTCTCAGGAAATCTCCTGGGGAAGGATGAAGATTAGGCCCACTGCTATCTTCAGGGGGAACTGGCTACATGTGGCAGTCTCCCCACTTTGTAAGACCCTGCACTACCCTGCAATACTCTGAAACACTCTGCACTACTCCGCAATACCCATATCAAAAAACTAGAGAAAGCAATTCATCAAGGAGGGATGGGCGAAGTAGCAAAGATATCAATTTTATTGAGGATCATTCACTTGAACATTGAACACCAATCACAAAAAATAATTGAAAACCAGATACCATCACCGATTAAAAAAGACATTGTTGTCTAAAAACACAGCACAGATGGCCACGACTTGCATACAACACTTGCACTCCTTGCAGCTAACTCAAAGGGAATAGTAACTAAATAATGCAATTCCACATAATAAATAGTAGTCCTTATGAGTAGAGAGGTATACAGGCAAGTAGCTGATATGTAGGAAATGAACGGTCATGCAGCCCTGGGTGATTTGCATCCACCATGTAAATAATAACACAGAGGATATGGAAATCTCTGCTGATGAATAGACCTTTCGAGGCAACTGACATGCAGTAATAAAGTTCACTAGTTAATAAAATGATGGAATATGTGGCCGAAGCGATGAAGATGGTCTACTAGGTGGAGAGCTGTGCATTAATTGGACATGGAAGTGTGCAGGGATGTATAGCTGGATCGGTCACAACATCAGTGCTAGGGGGAGAAATTGCTAGAAGTGGGTATAACTGTCCCATACATGCAATGTCAGATTAGATCTCACCCCTCCGTAGACACCGGAAATGTGATAACGATCAGATGAAGTTGCAGGGTCCCTCTTGTACCATCTCCCGACAGCTCAACTGACTTCCATCCACTTGTTAGGTAACATGAGCAGGAGGCGTGTAGAGGCAATCGGGAGCAGAGATGTGGGGCTGGAGAGTACCGCCGTGGTGCGGTATGAATCGTGCTCCAATGCCCGGTTCCCAAGCCTGTTTGCAAAAACCTCACTGTGATGCTGGTGGAGTCCCCGGGGCTGGTGGGCCGGATCTGTGTGCACGCTACGCAGAGCGTGATGGCGTCATGCTGACGCGTTTCATCCATCACAGGGATTTCTTCAGAGCAAGCAAGATGCTCTGAAGAAATCCCTGTGATGGATGAAACGCGTGAGCGTGACGCCATCAGTTGAGCTGTCGGGAGACGGTACAAGAGGGACACTGCAA
Source organism: Lithobates clamitans (assembly GCA_037952925.1). Lineage (NCBI taxonomy): Eukaryota > Metazoa > Chordata > Amphibia > Anura > Ranidae > Lithobates > Lithobates clamitans. The sequence continues at coordinate 76,477 of JBBGZY010000576.1, forward strand.
CTTCATCTGATCGTTATCACATTTCCGGTGTCTACGGAGGGGTGAGATCTAATATGACATTGCATGTATGGGACAGTTATACCCACTTTCTAGCAATTTCTCCCCCTAGCACTGATGTTGTGACCGATCCAGCTATACATCCCTGCACACTTCCATGTCCAATTAATCCACAGCTCTCCACCTAGTAGACCATCTTCATCGCTTTGGCCACATATTCCATCATTTTACCAACTAGTGAACTTTATTACTGCATGTCAGTTGCCTCGAAAGGTCTATTCATCAGCAGAGATTTCCATATCCTCTGTGTTATTATTTACATGGTGGATGCAAATCACCCAGGGCTGCATGACCGTTCATTTCCTACATATCAGCTACTTGCCTGTATACTTCTCTACTCATAAGGACTACTATTTATTATGTGGAATTGCATTATTTAGTTACTATTCCCTTTGAGTTAGCTGCAAGGAGTGCAAGTGTTGTATGAAAGTGGTGGCCATCTGTGCTGTGTTTTTAGACAACGTTGTCTATTTTAATCAGTGATGGTATCTGGTTTTCAATTATTTTTTGTGATTGGTGTTCAAGTGAATGATCCTCAATAAAATTTATATTTTTGCTACTTCGCCCGTCCCTCCTTGATGAATTGCTTTCTCTTGTTTTTTTATATGTGTGGTAAATTCAGAGGGATGCACCCAACTCTATGCCCTAGTGCTCTGGGTGTAAGCAATTAGCTTGGCTAAAACAGGTGAAGCTAATATTTAATCTTCACCTGTTGTTAACTGTATTGAATAAACATAGCTGTATAGTTCATTTTTTTGTCTTTTGTTTTCATACTCCGCAATACCCAGCCATACTCAGTCATACTCTGCCATACTCTGCAATACTCAGCCATACTCTGCAATACCCAGCCATACCCAGTCATACTTGGCGATACCCTGCAATACCCAGCCATGCGCAGCTATACTCGGCCATACTCTGCAATACCCAGCCATACCCAGTCATACTCGGCAATACCCTGCAATACCCAGCCATACCCAGCCATGCGCAGCCATACTCTGCCATGCTCAGCCATATTTAGCTGTACTCGGCCTCTGTATGTGGCCAAGCTGTGGAAGTCTCACACATGTGGTATCGCCGTACTCAGGAAGAGTAGGAGAATCTATTTTGGGGTGTCATTTTTGCTATGTACATGCTATTTGTTAGAAATATTGTATAAATGGACAACTTTGTGTTAAAAAAAATGTGTTTTAACCACTTCCCGCCCGCTGTCATATGATGTCCATGACTTTGTGCGGGGATATCTGAATGATGGGTGCAGCTACAGGCATCATTCAGATATCAGCTTTTTCAGCCGGCGATTCCCTACACCATTAGAATGATCATAGTGGCTGTTCCACTGCTTGATCGTTCTTATGGGAGGCGAGAGGAGACGTCCCCCCCCTTCCCGCTGCCCTCCGGTGCTTCTACCGACTCACCGCTACGATCGAAGCCAGAATCGTTTTTTTATTTTTTTTATTTCAGGCTTTCCAGCGTAGAGGTGAGATGTGGGGTCAATAATTGACCCCATATCTCACTGTAAAGAGGACCTGTCATGCCAAATTCCTATTACAAGGGATGATTACATTCCTTGTAATAGGAATAAAAGTGGTCAAAAAAATTTTTTGGGGAAAAAAGTGTCAAACTAAAATAAATAAAGTAAAATGAACAATAAAAAGAAACATTTTTTTTTTAAAGTGCCCCTGTCCATGTGCTCGCATGCAGAAGCGAATGCACACGTAAGTCCCGCTCACATATGAAAATGGTGTTCAAACCACACATGTGAGATATCGGTGCGAACGTTAGAGTGAGTGCAATAATTTTGGCCCTAGACCTCTGTAACTCAAAACATGTAACCAGGAAAATTTTTTAAACGTTGCCTATGGGGATTTTTAAGTAGCAAAGTTTGGCACCATTCCACGAGCGTGTGCAATTTTGAAGGGTGACATGTTAGGTATCTATTTACTCGACGTAACTTCATCTTTCACATTATGCAAAAAAATTGGGCTAACTTAACTGTTTTTGTTTTTTTAAAGCACAAAACTGTTTTTTTTCCCAAAAAAAAGCGTTCAAAAAAATTCTGCACAAATACTGTGTGAGTTAAAAAGTTGCCACAACCGCCATTGTATTCTCTAGGGTCTTTGCTAAAAAAAATATATAATGTTTTGGAGTTCTATGTAATTTTCTATCAAATAAATGATGATTTTTACATGTAGGAGAGAAATGTCAGAATTGGCCTGGGCGCTCCAGAACGCCTGAAGGTGCTCCCCTGCATGTTGGGCCTCTGTATGTGGCCATGCTGTGTAAAAGTCTCACACATGTGGTATCGCCATACTCAGGAGTAATAGCAGAATGTGTTTTGGGGTGTAATTTGTGGTATGCATATGTGGTGTGTAAGAAATAACCTGCTAATATGACAATTTTGTGGAAAAAAAAAAAATCTTGATTTTGCAAAGAATTGTTGGAAAAAATGACAACTTCAAAAAACTCATCATGCATCTTTCTAAATACCTTGGAATGTCTTCTTTCCAAAAAGGGGTTATTTGGGGGGTATTTGTACTTTTCTGGCATGTTAGGGTCCCAAGAATATAGATAGGCCGTCAGTACTTCAGGTGTGATCAATTTTCAGATATTGGCACCATAGCTTTTGGACTCTCTAACTTTCACAAAGACCAAATAATATACACCCATTTGTACTTCTTTTTACCAAAGATATGTAGCAGTATAAATTGTGGCCAAAATTTATGAAGAAAAATTACTAATTTGCTAAATGTTATAACAGAAACAAAGAAAATTTCATTTTTTTTACCGAATTTTCAGTTTTTTTCTTTTATAGAGCAAAAAATAAAAAACCCAACGGTGATTGAATACCACCAAAAGAAAGCTCTATTTGTGTGAAAAAAAGGACAAAAATTTCATATGGGTACAGTGTTGCATGACTGAGTAATTGTCATTCAAAATGTGAGAGCACCGAAAGCTGAAAATTGGTCTGGTTAGGAAAGGGGGTTTAAGTGCCCAGTTGTCAAGTGGTTAAGGGAAACAAGGATTAGTGATAAATCAGTGGAGGAGACACCTTTTTCCCATATTAACACTTACAGGAGAAAATTTCCCTTCCTAGGGGTAGATTTCCTCTCACTGCCCGTTGTCTCCCTCCATTTGTAAGTAGGAGTCGTTTGTAAGTCGGATTTTTGAAAATGGGGGACTGCCTGTATGTCCTATACAGCCTGCCCTATACACTCTGCATAAAATTGGGCCTTAGGTGTTGGTGGTATCAGAACACTGTAAGCCCTCACAGTTACTCTTGGTGGGCGCTGGAACGGGCCCTGCTGTGAAATATTATATCAAGAATTGTAATTACATGCCCCTGTTAAACAGGGGCAGAATAATTGGGCCTTAGGCGGTGGTGGTGGTGGTGGCACAACACTGTAAAGCCTCACAGATACTTTTGCTGAGTGCAGGAACAGGCCCTCCTGTTAAACATTTGATCACAAATTGTAATTACATGCCCCTGTTAAACAGGGGCATAAAAATTGGGCCTTAGGCAGTGGTGGTGGTGCCACAACACTGCAACCCCTCACAGATACTCTTGTTGAGTGCAGGAACAAGCCCTGCTGTTAAACATTTGATCAAAAATTGTAATTACACGCCCCTGTTGAACAGGGGCATAAAAATTGGGCCTTAGGCAGTGGTGGTGGTGCCACAACACTGCAACCCCTCACAGATACTCTTGTTGAGCACAGGAATGAGCCCTGCTGCAAATACTACAGCAAAAATTGTAATTACACGCCCCTGTTATACAGGGGCAGAAAAAATGGGCCTTAGCCACTGGTGGTGGTGCCCAGAACCAAAAATGTTCTTAGAAGCTATCAACATGAACATTGAGGAGGAATAGGATAGTCACTCAGCATCAGCATAGACAGTTTTCAAGGGATCTCACATTCATAAAAAAATGAATCGGTTATATCAGCATCAGGTGCTTGGTAGCTGGTTATCAAAGACTGATTCATTTTTATGAAGGTGAGCCGATCAACCGAGTCAGTGGACAGGCGCACTCTGTGATCGGTTACAAAGCCTTCAGCAGCACTGAATGTGCGTTCCGAAAGAACGCAGGATGCAGGACAGGCCAGTCGCTCAATTGCATACTGTGCAAGCTCTGGCCAGTGATCCATCCTCAAGACCCAGTAACCCAGTGGATTTTCGGTTGGAAAGGTCTCCAAGTCTAATCTTGCCCCTAGGTATTCCTGCACCATGTACAACAGACGCTGGCAATGGTTGCTGGAACCGATCAGACCTTGGGGCTGCGGACTAAAAAATTGTCTGAACGCATCGGTCAGACGGCCACCTTCTCCACCACTCCTTCTGTGACTGACCGAAGCCTCAGCAACACGTTGTCCACGAGTACCAGGAAATTGTAACCTCCCAGGCTCTGGAAACGCATTGCACAAACCTTTCTGCAAGGCCTCCCGAAGATGTTTCATCCTCTGCTCCCTCTGCGATGGCTGGATAAGTTCCGCCACCTTACTCTTGTAACGTGGATCAAGAAGGGTTGTCAGCCAGTACTGCTCCCTCTCCTTGATACCATGAATCCGAGGGTCCTTTCGCAGGCTTTGCAGGATCAGAGAGGCCATGCAGTGTAGGTTTTGCTGAAGCATTCGGCCCGGAGTCCTCTGGGTCACTAAGGACGACCCGATCTGCAGCCACCTCCCCCCAGCCACGTGCAAGTCCATGGATTTCTGAGGACTGAAAACGATCCCTTGAAGACTGCTGCTGATGCTAAGTGCCAGTCTCCACCTCCATGCTGACACAATCCTCCTCCTCCTCTTCCTGTCTGATAGGCGGGCCTGCAGGAATACTGTCTGGATAAAGGGGGCCTTGAGAGGTAAGGAAGCCCTCCTCTTCCTCCCTCTGTTCTGCCTCAAGGGCCCTGTCCATTATTCCACGCAGCGTGTGCTCCAACAGGAAAACAGGAGGGACAGTATCACTGATGCATGCACTGTCACTGCTCACCATTCTCGTGGCCTCCTCAAATGGTGACAGGACAGTTCATGCATCCTTGATCATGAGCCACTGGGGTGTCGAAAAAAAGCCAAGCTCCCCTGACCCTGTCCTGGTGCCATACTCACACAGGTAGTCATTGATGGCCCTCTTCTGCATGTGCAGCAGCTGCAGCATTGCCAACGTTGAGTTCCACCTGGTGGGCATGTCACAGATGAGGCGGTTCTTGGGCAGGTTGCATTCCTTTTGGAGGTCAGCCAGCCGAGCACTGGCATTATATGACCGGTGGAAATGCCCAGACTTTCCTGGCCTGCCTCAGGAGATCCTGTAATCCCGGGCACCTGCACAATAACCGCTGCACCACCAAATTAAGGACGTGAGCCAAACAGGGAACATGGGTGAAGTGTCCTTGTCAGAGGGCGGAGAGGAGGTTGGTGCCATTGTCGCAAACCACCATTCCTGGCTGAAGCTGGCGTGGTGTCAACCACCTCTGAGCCTGCCCCTGCAGATCTGCCAGAATCTCTGCCCCAGTGTGGCTTCTGTCCCCTAAGCAGACCAACTCAAGCACCACATGGCATCTTTTTGCCTGAGTGCTTGCGTAGCCCCTAGAATGCCTACGGAGCATCTCCTGGTTCTGAGGACAAATCTGCACAGGAAGAGGCCATAGAGGAGGAAGAGGAGGAGGGGGTGGAGGAGAGAGGTGTGGCAGAATCACCATTACCAGCATTTTGGAGGCTTGGTGGCAGAACAAGCTCCAACAATACTGCACCCTGTCCTGCATCCTTCCCAGCTGCCAGCAGGGTTACCCAGTGAGCCGTGAAAGAAAGGTAACGTCCCTGTCCATGCCTGCTGGACCATGAGTCAGAGGTAATATGCACCTTACCGCTGACCGCCCTGTCCAACGAGGCCAAGACATTGCCTTCCACATGTCGGTAGAGAGCCGGAATGGCCTTCTGAGGAAAAAATTGGCGTTTGGGAACCTGCCACTGAGGTACAGCACATTCCACAAATTCTCAAAAGGGGCAGAGTCTACCAGCTGAAAAGGCAACAGTTGGAGTGCTAGCAATTTAGCCAAACTAGCATTCAGCCGCTGAGCATGTGGATGTCTGGGACCAAATTTCTTTCGCCGGTTTAGCAACTGGGGTAGGGAAATTTACCTGCTACAATCGGATGTTGGTGTACCGCTAGCAGATTGCCCGCAAGTGCTTGGAACACCTAATTCTACACCTTCATTCCTCTCAGTGCAGGTCTGTGAAAGGACTGAAGTTATAGTGGGGTTGGAGATCCCAGCTGATGAGGAACAAGGAGAGTTCCGCCTTGTTCTTTGGTGGGGGTCTTTTAAGTACTGTTGCCAACAGACTGCATGGGAGCTCGACATATGTCTGGTCAAGCATGTGGTGCCCAAGCGGCTGCTGTTTTGGCCACGCTTGATACGCTTCAGACATATGTTGCAAACAGCAACAATGCGATCTGCTGCACACGTCTCAAAAAAGGTCCACACCAAAGAACTTTTGGAAAAACGGGCGGAGTCAGCAGCGCCCTGCATATGCGTAGCTCTGCGGTGTGATGCAGTCTGTTGCCTGCCCTTAAGCTGGCCCCTGGAGGGGATTCTGCCTTGTTGGAGATGTGCCTCCTTCTCCACCCCCTCCCCCTCTCTTATATCTGGCACCCATGTAGAGTCAGTGACCTCATCATCCTCTCCCTCCTCGCCACTGGAGCAAACCTGGCAGTATGCTGCAGCTGGAGGAACAGCTGACTTCCAGTTTGTTGTCCTTCTTGGGCACCCCCTCTCTCTGGGCTCACGTTATTGCCTTCATCCTCAACCTGGGTACCATCATCAGAGCCTTCAAAATGCTGCGCATCCTCCAGCAGCATGTACCCTACACTGTGGTCGAACAGTTCGGGGGTCTCCTCAGGGCATGATGGTGGGGCTAGGGAAGGAGTGACTGATGACAGTGAGCCGATGGAAGAGGCCACTTTGGCAGCTGCATTGGCAGACAAAGTACCCTGAGCCTGGGTGACAGAGGATGAGGAGGATGAGGACGGCTTGGTTATCCACTCTACCAACTCTTCTGCATGTTGTGGCTCAACACGGCCAGCTGCCGAAAAAAAAGGACAAGCATGCCCCACGGCCACGTGCTGAGGATGCACTGTGTCCACGACCAGCACTGTTGGCTATAGACACAGAGTCTGCTTGCCCTCTTTTAGAGGCCTGTGAGCATCTGCCTCTCCTTGGTGGCCTTCCAGACATACTGTACAATTAGATTAGCAAAACAACGCCTGAAGTTTACTAAAAACAGTACACCAGGAATGGCCTACAGTCAGGTATAGGCTTGGCTAAACTATATATATATATATATATATATATATATATATATATATATATATATATATATATATACAAGCCTGTATATATACAGTATCTCACAAAAGTGAGTACACCCCTCCCATTTTTGTAAATATTTTATTATATCTTTTCATGTGACGTCACTCAAGAACAACACTTTGCTACTATGTAAAGTAGTGATTGTTCAACTTGTATAACAGTGTAAATTTGTTGTCCCCTCAAAAAAACTCAACACACAGCCATTAATGTCTAAACCGCTGGCAACAAAAGTGACTATACCCCTAAGTGAAAATGTCCAAATTGTGCCCAAAGTGTCAATATTTTGTGTGGCCACCATTATTTTCCAGCACTGCCTGAACCCTCTTGGACATGGAGTTCACCATAGCTTCACAGGTTGCCACTGGAGTCCTCTTCCACTCCTCCATGACGACATCACAGAGCTGGTGGATGTTAGAGACCTTGTGCTCCTCCACCTTCCATTTGAGGATCTCCCACAGATGCTCAATAGGGTTTAGGTCTGGAGACATGCTTGGCCAGTCCATCACCTTTACCCTCAGCTTCTTTAGCAAGACAGTGGTTGTCTTGGAGGTGTGTTTGGGGTCGTTATCTTGGAATACTGCCCTGCGGCCCAGTCTCCGAAGGGAGGGGATCATGCTCTGCTTCAGTATGTCACAGCACATGTTGGTATTCAATGAACTGTAGTTCCCTCAATGAACTGTAGCTCCCAAGTGATGGCAGCACTCGTGCAGCCCCAGACCATGACACTCCCACCACCATGCTTGACTGTAGGCAAGACACACTTGTCTTTGTACTCCTCACCTGGTTGCTGCCACACACGCTTGACACCATCTGAACCAAATAACGTTTATCTTGGTCTCTTTAGACCACAGGACATGATTCCATTAATCCATGTCCTTAGTCTGCTTGTCTACAGCAAACTGTTTGCGGGCTTTCTTGTGTATCATCTTTAGAAGAGGCTTCCTTCTGGGGTGATAGCCATGTAGACCAATTTGATGCAGTGTGCAGAGTATGGTCTGAGCACTGAAAGGCTGACCCCCAAGCCCTTCAATCTATGCAGCAATGCTGCAGTCTATTTTCCAAACACAACCTCTGGATATGATGCTGAGCATGTGCACTTAACTTCTTTGGTCGACTATGGCAAAGCCTGTTCTGAGCTGAACCTGTCCTGTTAAACCGCTGTATGGTCTTGGCCACTGTGCTGCAGCTCAATTTCAGGGTCTTGGCAATCTTCTATTAGCCTAGGCCATCTTTATGTAGAGCAACAATTCTTTTTTTCAGATCCTCAGAGAGTCATTTGCCATGAGGTGCCATGTTGAACTTCCAGTGACCAGTATGAGAGAGTGAGAGTGATAACACCAAATTTAACACACCTGCTCCACATTCACACCTGAGACCTTGTAACAATAACAAGTCACCTGACACCAGGGAGGAAAAATTGCCCAATTTGGATATTTTCACTTAGGGGTGTACTCACTTTTGTTGCCAGCAGTTTAGACATTAATGGCTGTGCGTTGAGTTATTTTGAGGGGACAACAAATTTACACTGTTATACAAGCTGTACACTCACGACTTTACATTGTAGCAAAGTGTCATTTCTTCAGTGTTGTCACATTAAAAGATATAATAAAATATTTACAGAAATGTGAGGGGTGTACTTACTTTTGTGAGATACTGTATATATAATAAATGAACTGCAGCTCACTGAGTCACCTGCCTGAAAGTGTCTTTGAATACGCACTCCAGGAATGGCCTACTGTCAGGTATAGGCTTGGCTGGACTACAATGCAGTGGATATATATTTTATGAACTGCACGTCACTGAGTCACCTGCCTGAAAGTATATTTGAACACGTACTCCAGGAATGGCCTACAGTCAGGTATAGGCTTGGCTAGACTATAACGGAAAGTATTCAGACCCCCTTACATTTTTCACTCTTTGTTATATTGCAGCCATTTGCTAAAATCATTTAAGTTACTTTTTTTCCTTTTTAATGTACACACAGCACCCCATATTGACAGAAAAACACAAATTGTTGACATTTTTGCAGATTTATTAAAAAAGAAAAACTGAAATATCACATGGTCCTAAGTATTCAGACCCTTTGTTGTGACACTCATATATTTAACTCGGGTGCTGTCCATTTCTTCTGATCATCCTTGAGATGGTTCAACACCTTCATTTAAGTCCAGCTGTGTTTGATTATACTGATTGGACTTGATTAGGAAAGCCACACACCTGTCTTTATAAGACCGTACAGCTCACAGTGCATGTCAGAGCAAATGAGAATCATGAGGTCAAAGGAACTGCCTGAAGAGCTCAGAGACAGAATTGTGGCAAGGCACAGATCTGGCCAAGGTTACAAAAACATTTCTGATGCACTTAAGGTTCCTAAGAGCACAGTGGCCTCCATAATTCTTAAATGGAAGACGTTTGGGACGACCAGAACCCTTCCTAGAGCTGTCTGTCTGGCCAAACTGAGCTATCGGGGAAGAAGAGCCTTGGTGAGAGAGGTAAAGAAGAACGCAAAGATCACAGTGGCTGAGCTCCAGAGATGCAGTCGGGAGATGGGAGTAAGTTGTAGAAAGTCAACCATCACTGCAGCCCTCCACCAGTTGGGGCTTTATGGCAGAGTGGCCCGACGGAAGCCTCTCCTCAGTGCAAGAGACATGAAAGCCACCAATGAAGTTTGCTAAAAAAACACCTGAAGGACTCCAAGATGGTGAGAAATAAGATTCTCTGGTCTGATGAGACCAAGATAGAACTTTTTGGCCTTAATTCTAAGCAGTATGTGTGAAGAAAACCAGGCACTGCTCATCATCTGTCCAATGCAGTCCCAACAGGTGGTGGCAGCATCATGCTGTGGGGGTGTTTTTCAGCTGCAGGGACAGGACAACTGATTGCAATCGAGGGAAAGATGAATGAGGCCAAGTACAGGGATATCCTGGACGAAAATTTTTTCCAAAGTGCTCAGGACCTCAGACTGGCCCGAAGGACTACCTTCCAACAAGACAATAACCCTAAGCACACAGCTAAAATAACGAAGGAGTGGCTTCACAACAACTCCGTGACTGTTCTTGAATGGCCCAGCCAGAGCCCTGACTTAAACCCAATTGAGCATCTCTGGAGAGACCTAAAAATGGCTGTCCACCAATGTTTACCATCCAACCTGACAGAACTGGAGAGGATCTGCAAGTAGGGATGGCAGAGGATCCCCAAATCCAGGTGTGAAAAACTTGTTGCATCTTTCCCAAAAAGACTCATGGCTGTATTAAATCAAAAGGGTGTTTCTACTAAATACTGAGCAAAGGGTCTGAATACTTAGGACCATGTGATATTTCAGTTTTTCTTTTTTAATAAATCTGCAAATATGTCAACAATTCTGTGTTTTTCTGTCAATATGGGGTGCTGTGTGTACATTAATGAGGAAAAAAATGAACTTAAATGAATTTAGCAAATGGCTGCAATATAACAAAGAGTGAAAAACTTAAGGGGGTCTGAATACTTTCCGTCCCCACTGTATATACAAGCATGTATATACAGTATCTCACAAAAGTGAGTACACCCCTCCCATTTTTGTAAATATTTTATTATATTTATTCATGTGACAACACTGAAGAAATGACAATTTGCTACAATGTAAAGTAGTGAGTGCACAGCTTGTATAACAGTGTAAATTAGCTGTCCCCTCAAAATACCTCAACACACAGCCATTAATGTCTAAAGCGCTGGCAACAAAAAAGAGTACACCCCTAAGTGAAAATGTCCAAATTGGGCCCAAAGTGTCAATATTTTATGTGGCCATCATTACTTTCCAGCACTGCCTTAACCCTCTTGGGCTTGGAGTTCACCAGAGCTTCACAGATTGCCACTGGTGTCTTCTTCCACTCCTCTAGATGCTCAATAGGGTTTAGGTCTGGAGACATGCTTGGCCAGTCCATCACCTTTACCCTCAGCCTCTTTAGCAAGGCAGTGGTCATCTTGAAGGTATGTTTGGGGTCGTTATCATGTTGGAACACTGCCCTGTGGCCCAGTCTCCAAAGGGAGGGGATCATGCTCTGCTTCAGTATGTCAGAGTACATGTTGGCATTCATAGATGCCCCAGACCATGACACTCCCACCACCATGCTTGACTGTAGACACTGTACTCCTCACCTGGTTGCCACCACACACGCTTGACACCACCTGAACCGAATAAGTTTATCTTGGTCTAATCCATGTCCTTAGTCTGCTTGTCTTCAGCAAACTATTTGCGGGCTTTCTTGTGCATCATCTTTAGAAGAGGCTTCCTTCTTGGATGACAGCCATGCAGACCAATTTGATGCAGTGTGCGGCGTATGGTCAGAGCACTGACAGGCTGATCCCTCACCCCTTCAGTCTCTGCAGCAATGCTGACAGCACCCATACGTCTATTTCCCAAAGACAACCTCTGGATATGACGCTGAGCACGTGCACTCAACTTCTTTGATCGACCATGACGAGGCCTGTTCTGAGTGTAATCTGTCCTGTTAAACCGCTGTATTGTCTTGGCCACCGTGCTGCAGCTCAGTTTCAGGGTTTTGACAGTCTTCTTATAGCCTAGGCCATCTTTATGTAGAACAACAATTCTTTTTTTCAGTTCCTCAGAGAGTTCTTTGCCATAAGGGGCCATGTAGAACTTCCAGTGACCAGTATGAGAGAGTGAGAGCGATAACACCAAATTTAACACACCTGCTCCCCATTTACACCTGAGACCTTGTAACACTAATAAATCATATAACACCGGGGAGGGAAAATGGCTAATTGGGCCCAATTTGGACATTTTCACTTAGGGGTGTACTCACTTTTGTTGCCAGCGGTTTAGACATTAATGGCTGTGTGTTGTGTTATTTTGAGGGGACAGCAAATTTACACTGTTATACAAGCTGTACACTCACTTCTTTACATTGTAGCAAAGTGTCATTTCTTCAGTGTTGTCACATGAAAAGATATAATAACATATTTACAAAAATGTGAGGGGTGTACTCACTTTTGTGAGATGCTGTATATATGAAATACACTGCAGCTAACAATCAACTGACTGCCTGAAGTATATTAGAAACAGTACAGCAGGAACGGTCTGCAGCGAGATCTAGCTAAACTGGATAAAGTTGATATATATATATATATATATATATATATATATATATATATATATATATATATATATATATAGCAGTCTGACTGTATATATATATGAAATACACTGCAGCTAACTGGATAAACTGCCTGCCTGAAGTAGATTAGAAACAGTACAGCATGAACGGTCTGCAGTGAGATCTAGCTAAACTGGATCAACTGCCTGCCTGAAGTAGATTAGAAATAGTACAGCAGGAACGGTCTGCAGTGAGTGCACTGAATAAACTGCCTGCTCAAAGTAAATGAAATGACACACTCTCTCTCTCTATCTATCTCTCTATAACGCCAGCAACACACTACACAGGGCCGATGTGCAGGCGACCTTATATAGTTTGGGATGTGTACTTAACCCCCTGAGCCATAATTGGCCAAAGATACCCTGCCTTTGGCCAATTATGGCTCTGTTTACTTATGGCGCTGTGACTGACCAAAGCATGCGGGTCATAGTGCATGCTTGACCAATCATCAGCCAGCAAACCACTGCGATGACGAATTTCGAATTTGGCGCAAACAGCCCATAATGTTCGATCTTCTGCGAACGATCGAACAGCCGATGTTTGAGTCGAACTCATGTTCGGCTCGAACAGTCAGCCCATCCCTATTCAGTTCACCTAAACACCAAGATTCTGAAAAACATTAATAATCGTCAGATTCACATACTGTTCTTATTTACACAGTAATAATATGGTGTAGGCCAGTGATGGCGAACCTTGGCACCCCAGATGTTTTGGAACTACATTTTCCATGATGCTCAACTACACTGCAGAGTGCATGAGCATCATGGGAAATGTAGTTCTAAAATATCTGGGGTGCCAAGGTTCGCCATCACTGGTGTAGGCTATCAGGCATATAAACATTTTATTAATTAACATAGGAAAACAAACAATGCAGACTAAACGCCAAAAAAATTAAAAAATTAACCTCAGATGAATCTGTATTATTAGCTAGTAGAAAGCTTATATAACTTGTTCTTTATTTATGTTCAGACATGAATGTTTGTTCTGAAAAGGAATGTGCTCACCAAACCTGTGTAAGCAAATCCATGCCCTGGGGTGCCATTGCCACAGTAGCTGTAGCAAGTTTTTTTAAAAGGCCTTATGGAATGTTATCTTCATGTTTGATTTATCTTATAGATTTGACTGCTCTTAGGAGGTACAATCTGTTTTCCTAATTCACATCTTACAAGGGCTAATATACTAATGGAGCCATTCTTAAGTAGTGAACCTCATACTTCAGTGACAAAGTCTGCTTATTCAGGTTGCCCTCCTCCCATTTCCTAAAACCCTGGATGAAAGTGCAGAAAAGAACCTGTGGGAGCGTAAATAGTTACGTAATATGCTCACCTTTTCCTCAACCTCCGTTGAGGAAAAGGTGAGCACAAAGAGCGACATATCCCGCTGCCAACTAGGTCCCAATGAATACTGTACTATGCAGGATTACACTATTTAACACTCTCAGAAGTCTCACTGGAAGGAGGATGACACCCCCTTTGTCTAGGCACTGAAGGACAAAGCCTGGGAAAGTATACTGTCTAACTTTTTCCCCCCAGGCTTCCTTCTGCACCACCTAGGCAAAGGGGGTGTCATCTTCCTTCCACCGAGACATCTGAAAATGTTGAAGACTCCAAATCCCATGAGAAGATAATCCTGGACTGTACAGCATTCACTGGGACCACCGGCACCCCCTTATCCTTCGGTACACAGGTAAACAAGGCAGATCGCCATTCTGTCAGTGAGGAAGGCATGGATCCTGTGTTCCTGAAAAGCAGGGACACAGATCTATGCCTTTTTCTAGTAAAAGCACCTCCCCCACTACAGTAAAACACCAGCTAGGCACACAGTTAACCCTTTGATCGCCCCTGATATTAACCCCTTCCCAGCCAGTGTCATTAGTACAGTAACAGTACATATTTTTAGCACTGATCACTGTAATAATGTCACTGGTCCCCAAAAAAGTGTCAGTTAGTGTCCAATTTATCTGCCGCAATATCGCAGTTCCGCTATAAGTTGCTGATTGCCGTCATTACTATTAAGAAAAATAAATATATACAAAATTCCATATATATATCCCATAGTTTGTAGACGCTATAACTTTTGCGTAAATCAATCAATATGTGCTTATTGGGATTGTTTTTACCAAACATATGTAGCAGAATACACATTGGCCTAAATTGCTGAAGAAATAAGAAATTTTTTATTTTTTTATTGGATATATTTCATAGCAGAAAAAAAAATTTTTTTTTTTTTTTTTTTCAAAATTGTTGTTCTTTTTTTGTTTATACTAAAAAATAAAAACTGCAGAGGTGATCAAATACCACCAAAAGAAAGCTCTATTTGTGTGAATAAAGTGACATTAATTTTATTTGGGTACAGCGTCACATGACCACTCAATTGTCAGTTAAAATAACAGTGTCGTATTGAAAAAAATGGCCTGGTCAGGAGGGGGAGGGGTAAATCTTCCGGAGCTGAAGTGGTGCTATTTAAATGCATTATAAACCTTCCTACCTGCCCGCTGTGTTTTTCAACTTATCAAGATGTGCACTGATCATATAGTTACATGGTGTAATTTGTTGCCCTGTAAACAGCCTGTAGTGCAGACAATCATCACATTCCTGTGTCAGTAGTTTTTGTTTGTGGCATGCAGCATGGCACTGCACATATTAATGCTTGACCTCTGTCTTTAGGCTGAGAACCAACAATTCCTATATATAAACTACATATCCTACAATTCCTTGGTCTCTCAGTCTAGTGTTCTGCAGGTGAGAGATAAACAATTACCGTAGATCTGACACGTATGCCGACAGGCAGAGCAATTAGCAGAGAGCTCACCATGTATCTGGAAGAGATGTGTTGCATCAGGTTAGAACTCCCAAATTTGTGATGTTACACAGAGAAAATGACAAGGAATGCACAGAACATTGTGTAACCCAGAACAAGAAGTTGCCTGCAGCCTGACTAGCTACAGCAATACATAGACATAGGGGGAATCGATCTGCCATGACACTAGAAACATTGCAACAAGCAAACCAAGGATGCCCTTCCTGGAAAAAAATGGGGGTATATATATATATATATATATATATATATATATATATACACAGTATATGTAACGTAACAATTTCCAGTGCTGGCTCTTTTAGAGTAACAAAACCTCGAGAATAAGTTGTCATGTAGCCATGGTTGGCCTTATTTTACCTGCACTCTGATCTTTAGATTAGATCATCTGCCTGATCAGTCATCTCTAGTTTACAGGCAAGCATTACAATAATACTAATGAGGACACTGTGGAAAGAAAAAAGGACATGAGAATGTACTGCACACCAGTCCTCTCCTCCTAAAGTAAATCGGATGAAGTTGTTTTTGCTTTGGGCATGCTGGGATGGGAGGGGAGACCTTTGGGACTCCTATAGCTCTAAGTCACCGGAAGAGCAGAGAAGAACAATGTGTGTTAGCATTTACTGTAAGCTATGGTATAAGAAAGTGCTGACTACGGCTGATCTCATTAATAAATCACTACGTAAGCAAAGTAAAGGCCACTGTAAGTTAACCGTAGTATTACATAACACACTGTTTATGCCTTAGACAAATGAAGTGATAGCATCTACTAGCAGCCACCACTGATTAGATGTAGGTCAGTAGTAGTAATAGCCTGCAAGTAGAAGGCAATTCTCTAAGACAACAAGGCTGGAATTTGTTTAGATTGACTATATATTTGGCTTATTAGACTCATTTTTTGTCTTGAGTAGAGTTTGGGCTGATTGCCATCTGATTGGTATTCCCTAAGGAATGAACACTCATTGATTGAACACTCATTGATTCTACATTACAAGCAGATATGGACATAGGAAGGCTAATGTACACTAGAATAGAAAAATAGAGAACTGGCTTCATTGGAATGTCACCCCATCACTCATTTGTTTTCTTAAATAAATTTTACTCATAATAGAAGGAATATGATGTTTGTTAAAGTGATTGTAAAGTCTTGTTTTTTTTTTAAATAACATACATGTTATACTTACCTCCTCTGTGCAGTTGGTTTTGCACAGAGCAGCCCGGATGCTTCTCTTCTTGGGTCCCTCTTTGCTGCTCCTGGCCCTTCCCTCCTATCGAGTGCCCCCACAGTCAGCAGCATCCTATGGGGGCACTGGAGCTGAGTCACAGCTCTGTGAGTCCATTCAGACACGAAGCCCCGACCTGCCCCTCTCTGCCCTGATTGGCTGACCGACATTGAGTGATAGCCGTGGGAGTCAATGGCACCGCAGCTGTGTCTCAGCCAATCAGGAGGCGTGTCCTGGATGGCTTAGACATTTGTGGACATCGCTGGAAAGAGATGGGGCTCAGGTACGTAATTAAGGGGGTGCTGGGGTGTGCTACACACAAAGTTTTTTTATCTTAATGCATAAAATGTAGATAACAGATAGAGTTGTCACCTCATCCCTTTAAACCCAAACACCTATGAATTACACAGGTTCTAAGTCTAATTAAATGCAGATAAGGCATCAAGTGAGTTTAATTACCACCTTAATCAGCCACAGAACCTATGTAATTAATATGTGTTCGGGTTTAAAGGGATGAGGTGGCAACCATAATAACAGATGATGTGCGTGATCCAACTATCACCAACATGCTCCACAACAAAGTGTAAGATGGACTCTTACCAAAGTTGGAGGACTCTATTACAGAGTCAAATGCACTCAGATGGGTATATCATCAGCAATCAGCCATCACAGATCCTCCAGGGATAGTTGCTGTTCAGCAGTCCCAATATAAATCAGCGGACATAGGGCAAATGGTGTGTCTCGTGTATATAAATGAAGGAAAACATCCACATAGTGTAATAACGTAAACAATCTTTTAATACACAAAACGGGATTAAAAGTACTCACATCTCAGGAGATAAAAGCAGGCGTGTATGCAATGTGAACCATGCATGGACGATAAGTTGGTGTACACAACAAAGCAAGCGTGGGGACAGCACATACATAAGCTCCGCCCACTGAATGGTGGAGCATGTTGGTGATAGCTGCATCCTCCATTGCCCCTTCACTCAGTTCAGTACATCATCTGCTTTTCCTTTGGTGAATTACAGTGCATTTCTACTAAATTCCAGTGGGCATGGGAAAAGTGAAGCCCTGGTTAGATGTGTGCCTAACAGGCTGAAAAGTTAATTTTCATAAATGGCATTTCTGAGTGTATTATTTACTTTTTCAGGAAATAGGCTGCTTAAAAGAGAAGTATGGGTTTCTTTTTTATTTTTGATTCACACTTACCTATGTGGATGGAGCATCAGACCTTGTGAAGTGAGAGAGAAATATTCTTTACTTGGATTTATTTCTCTCTCACTTCACAAGGGACGGTTCTCGCTACTGCTGCAAGCTATTGATTTTACAGAGGGATTGCCTTATTTGACATCCCTTTTCACATATCTGCAGTTTTGCACACATTCTTCCTTGGCCTTTATCCGTCTTGCCATCGCAACAGCCACTACTTCAGGGAGAATGCTTGACATCCTACTGTTGGATATTGGAGATCTGATTTTTACCGCCATGTGAGTGGGTTGAGGCGATTCTGGCCAAACACGAGAGTGTGAGACTATAGCAGCTGGTGAGTGCGTTTTTTAGAGGGGAGATCTTATCACTCTTTGGACTTTTGTTCACATTTAATATGGACTGTTTTCATGCATTCTAATAATTAATATATATTTTTATAATATTTTTTTTGAGAAGTGAAACATCCATTTCACACTTGTCACAGGGTGTTAATCATTTGCTCAGTCATGTTATTTACATTCTGTATGTATTTAGACACAGTTTTTATTTTTTGCTTTTATTCATTGTGGTGTTGATGCTAAGTGTTACATTACCAGCAATATTTCCATATATATTTGTTTTACTCATCACTTATCATTTGCACATTAGCGCCACTATTCATTCTTATACTTATTAGAGGTTTGAATTCGGTTTACATGTTTCCTTTTTTAAGTGGCAGCTATAGAATTGTCTTTTTTCATTTCCTAGAGCACAGTGGTGGGATTATAGGTATAGGTGGATTCACTTGTAGACCAACAGTTTGAATAACTCCCTGGATTTCCAGTTTGATGGCTAATGCATCATATGATGTCTCTTTGGCCGCTAAATCACAATTTTGCCTTGCACCACTTTTTTTTTTTAAAGAGTTTTATTACCAGACAAATAAAATTACATACAGTGGCACACAGTGCATAAAAAGATCCAAACAAGTACATTGATACCAGAAGCTCAGTATATATTTATCAAAATATAATTTGTGCTTCATACAGCCTTGCACCACATTTAATTTCCTGGGTGCTTTTATAGATTCCACCAGGATGGAGTTTTAGGCTCCTGCAAAAGACAGTGAGGGTTATTTACGAAAGACAAATCCACTTTGCACTACAAGTGCAAACTACAAGTGCAAAGTACACTTGAAATTGCACTGAAAGTGCACTTGGAAGTGCAGTCGCTGTAAATCTGAGGGGTAGATCTGAAATGAGGGGATACTCTGCTGATTTTATTGTCCAATCATGTGCAAGCTAAAATGCTGTTTTTTATTTTCCTTGCATGTCCCCCTCAGATCTACAGCGACTGCACTTCCAAGTGCACTTTCAGTGCAATTTCAAGTGCACTTTGCACTTGTAGTTTGCACTTGTAGTGCAAAGTGGAATTGCCTTTAGTAAATAACCCCCAATGCATCTTTTAAGAACTACCTTATGTTTAATGCTTAACAATTAACAGAAATTAGTATACTGTTCATGTCATTCAGTTGTTCTTAGGCTTTTGGCTTTTGTATCACACACAAGGGGGTTATTTACGAAAGGCAAATCCACTTTGCACTGAAAGTGCACTTGGAAGTGCAGTTGCTCTAAATCTAAGGGGTAGATCTGAAATGAGTGGAAGCTCTGCTGATTTTATCATCCAATCATGTGCAAGCTAAAATGCTGTTTTTTATTTTCCTTGCATGTCCCCCTCGGATCTACAGCGACTTTACTTGCAAGTTCACTTGCAGTGCAAAGTGGATTTTTCTTTAGTAAATAACCCCCATTGTGCCTATGAGCAGAATTTTGCTAGTAGGCTGGGTGCATCTGATTTTAGTCCCTAAATTCCCATATTGTCATGTTGGCTTAAGAGGTAAAAGAGGATTTTCTGGTTTTGGTACAAATTTATTTCTACTGTAAAATGCTAGCTCTATGTGACGGGTGAATTTGTTTCAGATAAGCATTTTAGGATTGTCTACAGATGCAATGGAATCTATTGGATTTGGTCATTTCTGGACTTGCAAATGGCCTTCAGAACATTGGCCAGATTATTGTAGTTAAACTTGTATCACTAACAATATTATTCGCTTGGAGCTCTTGCTTGTTGTTGTGGCTGTGGCACTTTGGAGCAAGCAGTTCAGCCACAAGAGACTCCTTTAGCTGAATGATTACAATAGGGTGTTTATGCAATTAATTTTCTTTGCTAAGACATTTGATTGTTCCAGATCGTCATTTATTTGTTGAGGTTAAATGAAGACGTTTTCAGGGTAGCAAAACATTTAGTATCAGATGCTCTGTTCTGCCAGTTTTACAGTGTTTCAAGACACCAGTTACCTCAGCAGAAAGCAAAGGCCTAAAAGTTCCTTTGATTACAGTTATTAAAGTCCCTTGCTTAAACAGCCAGCATTATTATTGGTTATTTCTCCGTTTTCTGTCCTTTATATGAAATGTATCAAAGTGGTTGTTTCCACACTCATTCATCAAAAGTGTTAGCAGGAGTTTCCTTTATAGAAGGATGCACAATGTCTTTGCACATAATTCTTACTTTTAGTTAAAGTGAAGCTCCACCCAAAAGGGGAAGCTAAGTTTATCTGTACCCCCCCCCCCCCCTCCACTGCCACATCTGGCACCTTTTGGATAGGAAGGGGTAGTGATGAACTGAGCCAGAAGTATAGCTCCACCCTCCTTTCCCCGCAGCTGCCCCATTCACAAATCGCAGCGCGCTTCGCACATGTGCAGTAGGGAACTGGCTATGATGCCACAAGGCACCAGCATCGGATTCCTGGACAGGAAAGTTCCCTAATATTAAAAGTCAGCAGCTACAGTTTGTAGCTGCTGACTTTTAGTTTTTTCTGGAGCTCCTCTTTAAGCATTTCCTAAAAAAGACGTTAGAAGGGATGTTTACATGCAGCTATTGGATCACAAATTGCATTCAACATGTGGTATCACTACTTCCACAGACTCAATCTGTTCGTCTGCACATAAAACACTTTAAAGCATTAGGAAAGTCAATTTATTTTATTTTAAAACAACAAACATGTTCAACTTATCTGCCCTGTGCAGTGGTATTGCACAGAGTGGGGTGATCCTCCTCTTCTCAGGTCCCCTGCCCGAGATTCTGGATCCTACTATTCTCAGTGTGCCACCATAGGAAGCCACTTCCTATTGTGGCTCATCTGCGGGCTCAATCCGAGTCTTGCTGCCTGTGTCTATAGCGCCCGGCTCCCTTGTTACACAATTTGACTGACAACAGTGGGAGCCAATGGCTACCACTGTTCTCAGCAAAGCTTGTAAGAGCGGAGAGAAGAGGAGAGAGCAGCTACAGACAGGCACAGCATTGGATTGAGATCAGGCTCAGGTAAGTACAAAGGGGGAGGGGGCGATACACATACTGAAACATTTTTTACCTTAATGCGGGGCATGCAGGTAAAAAAGTTTAGGCTTTACAACCACTTGAAAACTGCCTTTCCGCTCGCTTCAGACTGGTTAGTTGAGGTATGTGGTTAACTTGCTGGACAGAAGTGTTTGCAAAATCAGATTAGCAAGGCAAGGATACGTGGTTATCATTTCATGCCTTGGTAGGCCATTCACATTGCCCACTAGAGCTAATTCAGCAATTTTAACTATTCGCTAAGCTTCTCCTTCTTTTTTGTTGCATGCATCGCATGCATTCTGTTGCATGCATCGCAGAGATAGGGAGGGTAAAAAAGGGGAGGGATATGCCTGTATATCAAGAATGATGTACAAGTGAATGTGAGGGATGACATCACTAATGGAGCAAGGGAGGAGGTGGAATACTCATGGGTAGAGCTTCAAAGGGAGGAAACCAAGGAGAAAGGAACACTGGGAGTATGCTATAGGCCCCCTACCCAGAGGGAGGAGGGGGAGGCGGATCTCCTATCACAGTTTGGAACAGCGGCAAGGATGGAAAGTGTCATTATAAAGGGGGATTTTAATTATCCAGACATACACTGGGCCGAAGGAACCGCACGTTCGTCTAAGACTCGCCAGTTCCTAAATATCTTGCAGGACAATTTCATGGGTCAGATGGTGAATGCACCAACAAGGAACAATGCAATACTAGACCTACTGATTACTAACAATACAGACCTGATCGCGGATCTAGAAGTACAGGGTAAACCGCAGGTCAATTAGTTTCAGCATAAATCACACAAATATGAAACACAAGGGTAATACAAAGACACTGAATTTCAAAAGAGCCAACTTCCCTAAACTATGCTCCTTGCTAGAAGATATTAAATGGGATAAAATCCTGAGAAAAATTAACACAGAGGAAAAATGGGTATGCTTTAACAGCATGATAAATAAAGGTATTGGCCAGTGCATCCCAATGGGAAATACATTTAAAAGGGCTAACAAAAGTCCTGGGTGGCTTAACTCCAACATAAAAATGCATGTAAGAGAAAAAAAAAGGCCTTTAAAAATACAAGGCTGAGGGGTCATCATCATCATTCCAACATTACAAAGAATGCAATAAGAAATGTAAGGGTGCAATCAGGGCGGCTAAGATAGAATACAAAAGGCACATAGCGGAGGAGAGTAAAAAAAATATATATATATATATATATATATATATATATATCTATATATATATTTTTTTATATATATATATATATATATATATATAGTAAGAGAGGGAGGTCAGAACCTATTGGCCCCATAGAGAATGATGAAGGGAATCTGGTTACAAAAGATGGAGAGATGGCAAAGGTTTTGAATTTATTATTCTCCTCAGTCTTCACGAGAGAAATGGGGGTGTTTCAGTAACCAAAACTGCATGGTTTATCCTCATGACATGCCACAGGGAGCACCCTCATGGCTAACAGAGGATAAAATTAGAAATATACCTGAAAAACTTAACACAAATAAGTCACCGGGACCAGATGGCTTGCTCCCAAGGGTCCTTAAGGATACAAGAGGGGCAATTGGGACTTTAGATGAGGCAAGCGATCGATGATCTAGTACAAAATGGTTTCTTGAATTGGTAAACATAGTACATTACAGTAAAAATGAAAAATAATTTCATATATATACATAACATAAATGCATTACATATGCATACGTCCATGAACATTAAAGCAATCCATCATAATTTCCCATCCATTGTTCTAGCAAGTAAAATACCAAGTTGTGTCATTGAATAGTGTATATGAGATTTAAATCTGTGCTGTGTGATCAGTGCAAAACACCACACGTGACAAGTTAAATCAGTGCAAAACACCACACTCTTATCCATCCGGAAGATCGTTCCATATAGAATCAAAAAAAATTCCCAATAGTGTAATACTGTAAAACACTTTAATAATTCACACTGCAAATACCACTTCAATGGTTTCACATTGTGTATAAAATAAAACAACACAGCAAACTCCACAGCAATCTGTCCAATGTAGTATTAACCAGCTGCTAAGATCAACCTCCTAGGGGGTATGCGGTCACGGCGGACCCTCTAAAAGCCAGCGTTCAAGAAGTGTCTCTCACCCTCTCCCCGCCTGCTTCCTGGATGAGTATAGCCGTCTCCCCCACTCGGTAAACCGTGCAGCTAACTTTCTCCTGTCACTTGTACGTGGTGTTATCCTTCATACGGCCACGCCCCCGACATGTTTCGATACGCTTGTACCTTAATCATGGGATTAAGGTACAAGCATCCCATGATTAAGGTACAAGCGTATCGAAACATGTCGGGGGCGTGGCCGTATGAAGGATAAAACCACGTACAAGTGAGAGGAGAAAGTTAGCTGCACGGTTTACCGAGTGGGGGAGATGGCTATACTCATCCAGGAAGCAGGCGGGGAGAGGGTGAGAGACACTTCTTGAACGCTGGCTTTTAGAGGGTCCGCCGTGACTGCATACCCCCCCAGGAGGTTGATCTTAGCAGCTGGTTAATACTACATTGGACATATTGCTGTGGAGCTTGCTGTGTTGTTTTATTTTATACACAATGTGAGTGAAACCGTTGAAGTGGTATTTGCAGTGTGAATTATTAAAGTGTTTTACAGTATTACACTATTGGGAATTTTTTTTGATTCTATATGGAACGATCTTCCGGATGGATAAGAGTTTGACCCTTGCCGTTAGCAGCAGTCATCTATGCCTTTTAGCCTCATACGAAAGTGGAGGCATGAGGAGCTGGTGAGTGGCTGTCCATAGGGAGAGTGGTCACTGAACACAGAGGTGTGGTGGAAGATTGCACTAGAAGAACCTACACTCCTAAAATAGAGGGACTTGCTGATGCACAAGTTTATGTTGCTTTTCGAGCACTATCACGGACACTTGTTTGGCACATTTGTGTGGTATTTAAGAGACTATATTATTTACATATTCACCTTTTATGGTTATATAGAAGCGTGTGGTGATGCTCACGGATCGCCATCTAACGAGCTAGTATCTTTGGGCAATCATTGCATGGGGATTAAATTATAACAGCATCTGAGTAATATTCACACTAAGTCACATTTTGTATTTATTTTTGTGGTGTTCATATATATTGTTTATATATATTTTTTTATTATGATGTGGGTTTATCAATAGTATATATTCATTATAGTTCTATTGCACACATCTATACATTTTTGTAGATAAGCACCGGCAAAGAGGTGTTCGTTAGGTTTGAATATTTCACCACAGGAGGTGGAACAGATTCATTAGTAATAGCGCCACAATTTAACTTGTCACGTGTGGTGTTTTGCACTGATCACACAGCACAGATTTAAATCTCATATACACTGTCTGATTTACATTAAGTGGCAGCTTTAGGTAGGAGTTCTTAACCAGGTGAATAAGATCATCAAGGTTAATTATCCAAGGCGCAGTGGGGGTTGACCTAGTATAGGAGGGATTTTTCACCTAGGAAAAACCACATATTCATAGTGTCATTGAATAGCATGTTTAGCATTATTACATATCATGTTATGGATGGTTAGTACTATCAATATATTATTGGCATCCCATGTAGCTCAACTCTTTTCGTTGTTGAAACCATTCATCAGATGCGGATGCCTTGGTATGTCTTAAAAGAACATAGTAGCAATATATCAATTATATAGCTTAAACAAACAAATAAGAAATTGGATAAGAGGGAGAAGGGATAACCAGTCCCAATCACTTACATGATAATGGAATGGGATAGATATGTGGTGTGATGGAAAGAACGGGGGGGGCGCTAGATTGGTCCGCAACAGGAGCTGAGGTGGTGAAAAACGGCACATGAGGGGTGAACATGCACACAATGTTCCCTGAAGGGAAAAGGGGGTCTCCATGAGTAACAAGTGGTAATGGGAATATCTTAAAACATGTCTATTAAAGTTAATGGGTTGAAAAATGTGTAAGTGATAAAGTGGGTTGAAAAATACCAATTATACCCAAGAGAATAGGAAGAATGGTCACTGAAGTGCGGGAAAAGTGAAGGTGGTCAGGGATAAGTAAAGGACCCAAACACACAAGAATCACCCAGGGAAGCTTCCACACAATTGTTGCTTGGGCAAGGCTGGTTTGCAGTGCGCGGGATAAAATAGTGTTTGCTGTTAGAGGCTGGGGTGGAGCCATGCTGAGAGAAGATTACTTAAACACACAGGTGTGAGAGCACGGTCCCTAAAGCTGATATAGACCAGAGAGGTAAGCAGACAGTCAGGGCATGAAACATCACTGCAAATTCATGACAAAACCTAGATATTTTCCAAAATGTATACTGGGACTGATTTTAATGGAAATTCTCACACGCAGGGTGGGGTGAATTCGTAATCTCATAGACCATGTTTGAGATGGTCAGTGGTGGTCAGCATATATGTGTGTCAGTTTAGGAAGGGACATGCTGAACTGTGAAGCTAGAGGCTGTTGCAGTAGAACTACCAGTGCTATAGGTACCTGTTTCTGGACTGTTGCCATTCCCAAGGAGTAACATGCCCTAGAATTTGGGACTTGTTCAAGACATGAACTGAGTAAAGCTCATTGGAACAGAAGCTTTTTTTGCTATGTGTGCCTTTACTTTGTAACAATATGTACTTAGTTTCATTCTCCTCAAATAAACAGCCTGTTTTTTTGAGAACTGGAAGTTTTTTTGCCTCCACATCTAAACCCCACTCTACCTTTATAGGGTAATCTAAATGTTTGCTTGGTGCCTAATCAACAGGTTCAGTTTACAGTATCTGTGTCAGACGGGCTACTGTGTTTGTACTTATTTTTTCTATTCTGACCTTGGCCTGTACTTTGGCTTACACTTTTGTCAGCCATCTGCCTTGACCCCCTAACCTGTCTTACCATACTTTGGTCTGTCATCTGCTTTGATCTCTTGCCTGTCTGACTGTACTTATACCTTTCATTTTGGCACCATATGTGGGTGTCTGCTGTTACTCTGCCCATCCATCCAAGGACTTGCTTCACACTATCACCGATCCTATCTGTTGCCTCAGCAACAAAATGAGACTCCTGAACTTCAAGACATTTTTGGTCCTTAAATGCATGGAATTACTGTTCCTTACCTTGTACCTGGGCAGACAAAAGTATTTGGAGGGCATCTCATTTAATGTTAGCCTTGGGGAAACCAGTGAACTTAAAGTCATCTTCTAAGGAAAATAATACGTGGAACCAGCTTTTGTTAAGATGAAAACAGATAGTGACTGGAGGGAAAAACAAAGAGAAACATTTCTCTAAAGAGGGTCAACAAAGAACACTAATGTAAATACAAACCAGCTTTATTAGTTACCAAAATTAAGAACCAAATTGAAATACAAAAAGTGAAAAAGAGCAATATGGACAGACGGTTACCACAAACCAATTAACAGTTGGACAACATTGTCACAGGGGGTAATAAAAAAAAGATAGTGACTGGAGTGCTTCTTTTCTTATGGGCATGGCTTTACAGGATGAGGGTTTTTTGACATACTGCAATGTTGGAAATGCTACGCTGTTACAGGTACACATTACACATAGTCAAGAATCTAAAACTATTATGCAGTACATAATTGCACTGTACTGATAGAGTCCTGAAATCAACCATCCCATATCAACCAACCCATCCTAGAAAGATAAGCCAATGGATCTCCTATGAACAGATTACACTAATAATGAATGACTAATGTCCCTTGCCTCAGGAAACCTTGCCAAGTGATAGACCAAGCCCACTGGGGCTACCTGCCCTTAACAAATAGCCCCCCCTACAAACTCCAAATCAACACCCTCTCGTGCACATTGCTGGATCGAGGAGGGGCTCGGGTGAGTATAAGGGGCTGTGGGGGGAGCACCACACAGAAGGTTTTTTACCTTCATGCATAGAATGCATGAAGGTAAAAAACCTTCCGCCTTTACAACCACTTTAAATCTACAGTATATGATAAATATATAAGTGTATACTTGTATAAAAATGGACATGATGTGTATAGATTAGAAAAAGCTTTATGGATGGTATTTTGATTGAGGTATGTCTAGCTCAGTGGTAGATCCTTTTTCAGTGAGTTCACAGCCAACAGGAACTTCAGTTTAAGGGCGTGGTAGCCCACTTTGAAAGTTCATACATGCATGGGTTGCCCACACAGGGGTTCTTCTCCCAAAAATGACAACACAAACAAAAATGCCAAGCCATCTAGCTCTCGAGGCTCACTCAGCCTTGGTCGCAGTACAAAGCTGCGCAGGCCCACTCCTGGCCTCTAGGAAGGGGTTCTCCTGACACTCCAGGCTTTCATACTCCTCCAAGACTCACGGTCCCCTCTGGTCCCCAGGACTCTCTCTTCCAGTTGTCTCAGCTATGGTCTTCCCGCCTCTCTCAGCTGGCCCAACTCTCTGTCCACTGACCTGGAACCTCTCCCACATGGATTGCCGTCTCAAGGATATTGCCTGGGTTCTTAAACGGTAGCACACCTTCCTCCTGGCTGCAGCAACTGCTCCAACACCAACTCTCCTGAGTTATGCTCGGATCTGCCTTTTAATGAGTGTGTGCACCTGGACAAACACACAACCTGCAGAACTTCTGGAAATCCCGCACACAAGACTGAAGACTCCATTCCTCCCAATGCTCTTTGAAGTCTTCCAGTTTCCAGCTCCAATCCAGACTTACAAAATCCAGAGAAGACTTAAAGCATAGTTTTCCCTACTCATCAATCTTCTGCTGGAACTTCTCAAACTGCCTCTTTAAGAGTCCTGTGTCCATTTTACACTAATTTTCAGAGACAGGGGCTCATACTCTCACAGTATATATATTTTCAAAATATTTAGTAAGCAGCATCCCTTAAAGTGGTTGTTAACCCACTGTACTAACATAGTCTTATCCCCTCTTTCTCATAATAACATTTGTCCCTGTGTAATGTAAAAAATCTGCCGCTCTGTACCTGTATAAGCTCCACTCTGGGCACTCAGCTGACATGTCGGCTCCCTTGTTTCTCCGGCTCGCAGCTCTAGTGGGCAAGGAGAGAGAGAGAGAGTGCTGGCAATCAGCTGGGCGCCAAGAGCCGTTTATACAGTTACAGATCGGCTGAGTATTTACAGTACACAGGGACAGATGTTCTAATGATACAGAGGGGATAAGAAGATTTATGATTAGATACGAGAGGAGCGCGGAGGTATGAGCAGGAAGGGGGAGGAGGACAGAGGAGACCAACACAGGGAAAGCTGCAGATAGCAGGCTGCAGCTGATGGAATCACGCAAAGAGACCACGGTATCAGGGGCTCAGCAGCCATGAATATCGTGGTCTGTTTGCAGAGGGGAGGGTATAGCCAGGCAGGATCAGCCAGCTATTCTAGGGTATACAGGGGGCCAAATGGCACAGCACAAGCACTGTGCTGTATAACATGCTTTAAGGGAACAGGATCAGGGGTTTTTTTTGGGTTAACAAACGCTTTAACTAAATTTAGTGAGTCGGTTTCTTATCAGCTGAAAAATGATGCTGAATTTCAGAGCTCAGTAATAGCAAACTATAACCAATAATTCAACAGAGTGTACAGACTGCTAACTAGAGCAATAGACGCAGAATAATACATTCTGTGAAGCACTTAGGCTGACCATGTAGGCAGCTTCCATCAGCCCTGCAGGGTTTCCTTTGATTTATTTCAGCAGTATGTACTGGCAGCCCAAAAGCTAATAGCTGTTTATTTCTTGTACTGAACTTTACGCAGTGGTTGTGACCTGGCTGTGAGACTGAGATGGGATTCATTTGGCTAACGCACACTCACAACACACTTTAGAACTATGCAGTGTTCCATGAGCAACATACTACCATATCCTTTTACTGCCACCTCCTGGTGATACTTGTAATATAGTAGGAAACAAATAACCTCAGCATATTAGACATCATCTATGAAAAAAGACAAGCATGTTATAGTTTACAAAAGCTAACTGACAATAATTACAACATACAGTAGATCTACTGTATTAGTACAGTATATTGCACCCTATATGAATATTGTATGGATTTGGGAATAAATATCTTACTTGGTACATCAGAAATAATGGGTGTTGGTATAGGATTTCCTAACAATGTAAATGTGTTGCTCATCCAGCCATGGGGGGATGCTAGTTGGCTGAAGTACCCACTGGTTAGGTGATTTACACATGAGTTTTCATTCTGCTACCAGCATATATCTTGGTGTTCTTGCTAAGATTTCTATAATGTAACATAACAGAAGGATCGACTAAGTAGAGTAAGCCCCATAGAAATAACAGTGGCAGTTCTATAGAACAGAGGTCTTGGCACTAGGTTCCCCAAGAGAGTAAATAAACTGCTAGTTATGTAAACCTGCAGACATAAACCCAAATAATAAATCTGGGTAGTTTTGGACTACCCCCGACTGGAAATGTTTGAATTATATGTATTATATTAATTTTAAAAGAGAAGTTCGGGATTTTTTTTTTTTAAAGAATCATACTTACCAAGGTGTCCCCCGCCAGCTCTAAGACTGAGAACCGAGCGATCAAACCCCGCTGATTACTCGGTCCTCACAGCTCCATGAGCAGAGAGCTGCTGACAGTTAGTCAGCAGCTCTCTGCTCTGCTCCCCCTTGCTCACTGGAGCACTGGGATTATGTAGGGGTGGAAGCAGCTGGCTCAGGCTCTCCTCAGTTCACTGAGAGGCTAAGCTAGGTGCCGCTCCAGGGTTTTGGGTGGATGCTGACCATATGGTGGTTGCAATCTTTGCCCAGCCTGGACCAGCTCTGTGACTCTGTGGCTTCAGCCCGCGGTCTGCTGAAAATGGGTCATAGAAGTGAAGAATGAACTGCACTTCTGTGATTCATAGGAGAAGTACAGCCAAACCAGATTTACTTGTACTTCTTCTTTAAGGCTGAACATTTTAATATTTTTGGCCTCTTGAACTGTAAAAATAACGTCACCATCTTCTCTAATCCAGAATCCTTACATTCATTCAAAAGAATACAAGGTGATTTCAGCATGGACTCGCTGTAGAGCAAGCAACCAGTTGTGATCTGTGTGCCCCAGCTGGAACTGTAAGTTTTGGCACTGAACGTGCAGCGCTGACTGTGCTGTATGAGGGGAATGCAAGTACAGGTACCATATAACACGGCAGCAGCCACACATTGCATACACTTCTTTAGTGTTAATATTTTTACAGTGTTCAGCTATAAATATTTTAAGAACTGTAAGCATAAAACATTTACTGAATAAGAACATGACATACTTTTGTGTGGACAAGGTAGCCAAAAAAGAAAAAACAGGCACA
This sequence comes from Lithobates clamitans, assembly GCA_037952925.1. Classification (NCBI taxonomy): domain Eukaryota; kingdom Metazoa; phylum Chordata; class Amphibia; order Anura; family Ranidae; genus Lithobates; species Lithobates clamitans. The sequence goes on from JBBGZY010000576.1 coordinate 106,981, forward strand.
TGTTTAACATACTGTATATATAATTTAAGAAGTATAAAAAACATTTTTTTGTATAAAATGCGAAATGTAACCATTTGGTTATATATAATGACTTTTATTAAAGATGATACTTAAAATGTTGAAGAAAAAAATCAATAAATAGTTTCAGAATTTTTAGAATTTTGAATAGCTCCTTTGCAAGCATTAAAAACATTTAATATAGCTTCTGTCATGTTCTTCCAAAGTCCGGTATTAAGGTGTCTAGCGAACCAATGTTTTTGACTTTGCCCTCCAAAACAAATTATTCTCCTCAGATTCTAAGGATATTTTTTACTGTACGTTCATCCAACATTTTGAGATTGCTTTTGTGCATGCAGCGGAGGTATAAGCAGCTGTCTAAGGTGCTCAGGTTATAAAGTATAGTGTGTTCCTCCACTTCAGGCTTTGCTTTTCAAATGGCAAAAGAAAACTTTCTGGGGGGTAACAGCTTCAGTTTTGATTCATTTTCCTTGATCTAGAGTGTGCGCTTCCTGCCATTAATGTGGCTGATGTGCAGTGTGTGCATGTTAAATCAAGGAACATGAGATCCAAACTGAAGTGGTTATCCATAGAAACCTATGTTACTCGTGGAAACCTTCTTTTGTCATTTAAAAGGTAAAGCCTAATTGGTTTCAGAGAGATATTGTGCTGTAGTCTTGCTCTTCAGCCCAAATCTGAGCACAGCTAGCTACGGCATGGATGGAACCACAACTTATATCTTTATTGCCAGTAAACTTCCACAGTGTAAACCGAAGTAAGATGGAGACTCAACCATCTTCCAGAGCTAGGGTAATAGAAAAAGTTTATGTTCATCATCAGTTTCTTAATTTTCTTACTTGGTTATGAGGTATATCCGAAGATATTTTTTTAAACCTAGAAATGTCCCTGCATTTAAATACTGCTTCCAATAAAATTCTTGTTTTTTATTGTCTTCCCAGATGGCACTGTCAGTATCAATTTAAAGTGGTTCTAAAGGCTGAAAGTATTTTTACCTTTGTGCATTCTATGCATGAAGGTAAAAAACATTCAGTATGTTGCCCCCCCCCCCCAATTCTTACCCAAGCCCAACCACGATCCAGTGATGTGCATGAGAGTGGCTACTCTCCCAGGGCTCTGCATATTGATTGACTGAGCTCACAGCCAGTAAGGAGAGAGTTGGTGTGAGCCCTGTTCTGTGTGTCTTATGGATTGGAAGCGAGCAGGCACGAGTTCCCCCATAGCAAGCAGCTTGTTTTGAGGCACTCAGGGAAGAAAAGGGGCCAGGAGCGTCAGTGGGAGACCCGAGAAGAGGAGGATCGGGGTTGCTCTGTGCAAAACCATGTCACAGCACAGGTAAGTATAACATGTTTGTTATTTTTAAAAAATAAAAAAATACCATTAATGTCACTTTAAGTACACTGCTTGAGCAGCAAAGTGTAACAAAGTTGGGGTTCCTAGGGTTGGGGGGTTGTGCAGGGCCAGAAATCGGGTAATACATACTGCTGGCTTCATATCACAATTCTTACAGAAGCTTAAACCCTTGGTGTCGTCCGCACGCAGATATGCGGCCTCTTGGCCCCTGGTCCTTGGCACCGAGAGGCCGCATATTTGCGTGAATTGTTGTCAATACAGCTGGGCTGAGAGTGCGTGTGATGCGCACACCCGGCACAGTTAGGGGCACCTAACCTGAAAGCTCCCAATTGCTGCTCACGATCTGGAGTTTTCGTATCAGAGTTTATGGATCACGTGACCGCAGTGATCCTAAGCCTGCCCTGCCTCCCGGAGTGATAAACCTCTTAAAGTTCAGTTCCATTGTCTGGGACATAACATGATGTATCCAGGTGGCATTTGTGAAAAGCCATGAAGAAACCATAGTGAGCAGACGTAAATATAATCAGTATGTTTGTTAAAAGACTTAACTGACAAACAGCATGTACTATAAACAATATGTACATCCCTTTAAAGGAGCACAGTCAAACAAAAAGCTTTTTTTAGGATAGCATAAAACAGCAGACCAACTTCCTAGACCTAAGATCATGAATAATATCAGTCCAACACAGCAAGTTTATAAGTATTTGCAGCCATTATAGTTTACTCAATATTCTTTAAATTCCTTTTTGATACATGGTGCAATTAATTGGATTTTATTACACTGTCAGCACAAACACCTGAGCATAACTAAGTTCTATAGCACAGGTCCACAATGCATTGCATTGAATGTGACTTGTCCATCCAGAAGTAAATGTCCTAGAGCAGAAGCTGAAATTTAGCTGTGTTCCTCTTTTCCAGGGAAATAAAATTGATGTTAAGCAAGAGTGACTGTCCGACCCCCTCTTCTGGCGGGTGTAAACTGTCCTTTAATCTTGAGGGAGGAAAACCGATCATTCAGTGTGACATTAGTCTGCAGAATACAGAAGATTGCATTAGCACTTTTCTTTGTTACATTTGCCACCCTTGCTAAAACAATCCTTGACACATATCATAAAACATACAACATTTAGGTCAATGGTAACCACTGAATAACCATTGAATATAAATTTAAACACAGTTTATGTTACAGAATAAAACACAAGCTTGCCTTTATATCATTTTCTACCTGTGCCTAATCATCAGCCGAATGTACCTGGGCTCAGTTTGGAAGTACCGTATATACTCGAGTATAAGTCGTTCCGAGTATAAGTCGAGGCCCTAATTTACCACAAAAAAAATAGGAAAAACTTATTGACCCGAGTATAAGACTAGGGTGAGAAATGCACAGCTACTGTAAGTGGAAAAGAGGGTCAACAATGCCCATTTGCAGCATCACTGTGCCCATTTGCATGCCTCACTGTGCCCATTTGCAGCCATAGGTCCCCTGAACTTCAAACTCGGTAGTTAAGGGTTCCTAGATGCCCCCTAGCTGCAGCCAAAATTTGGGGTCTCTGAACCCAAAGGGTCCGGAAATGACATTGCTGCAGATGGACACAGTTGACCAAATTTGTGGCTCCGTATCTCGGGGCCACTTAGTGCTAAGAACCCCAAATTTGGTGTGCAAACCCAGTGGAACTGGCACCATAAAATTTCCAAAGCTGGGGTTTCTAGCACCAAGTGGCCCTGAGATACAGGGCCCCAAAATTCAGTTCAGAAAATGTCAAGCACTTTTCTGCAGCAGAGAATGACATTTTCCGAACTGGATTTGGGGCCCCGTTTCTCAGGGCCACTTGGTGCTAGGAACCCCAGCTTTGGATATATTATGGAACCAGTTCCACTGGGTTTGCACACTAAATTTGGGGTTCCTAGCACTAAGTGGCCCTGAGATATGGGGCCCCAAATTCGGTTCAGAAAATGTCAAGAACTTTTCAGCAGCAGAGAATGACATTTTTTGAACTGATTTGTGGCCCCGTATCTCGGGGCCACATAGTGCTAGGAACCCCAGCTTTGGCTATATTATGGTACCAGTTCCACTGGGTTTGCACACCAAATTTGGGGTTCCTAGCACCAAGTGGCCCTGGGATACGGGGCCCCAAAGTCGGTTCGGAAAATGAAATTTTTTGCTGCAGAAAAGTGCTTGACTCGAGTATGACAAGGGGGGCACATTCAGCACAAAAAAATGTGCTGAAAAATTCGACTTATACTCGAGTATGGTAACATATACAGTACCTGTGCTCAATTCCTAACAGCGCTGTATATATTCCATCAGGTGATAAAGAGGTGTGGCCAAATTCTGGAAGAACCCTCTGCACACTATTATATACCCTCTCTAGCAAACTTCAGAAAAAAATAACAGGGGTTCAGTTTGGGGTACGATTGGTGAACTTTACTGAAATTCATATGCTGAATCAGAAGCCCACTGAAATCAATGGGAACTGAATCTCAGAATTCAGTAATGGCTGTTTCCTAGGCTAATGGGCAAGGGATTGTCAAATAAAGGGTACAGGGAGCTGAGCAACACCCTGGAGGACAGGTACCAAAGAAAACAAATAATTACCAAGCTTTTAGTGAAAGGTTCTCGTTAATCGCCTGGCACCATATATATCCAAAATGGTTCATGAGGACCAGTCTGGATTTATTCCAAGCAGCTCCACTTCCATCAATGTTCTTGATATGCAGGTTTTTTTTGTTTTTCAGGTTTAGGTCTAATGGTCTAATGTATTTGTTAAAGAACGCACCCATTTGGATTCCTAAGCACTGGTTTTATATTGTTGTTGCTTTATTTTTTGAGTTGGTAGATAAGGGAGGTTCACCAAGAGTCAAGCTAGAGGTATCACAGAGACCCTTAGATCAAGGAGGAATGGCACTCCCTTATATGCAGCTATATTATATAGCTGCCCAGATTCAACACTTGATAGGTCTTCTTGATATTGAGAATCGTGACTCAACGCAACTAATTATTCAAAATATCTTAGGTAACCTGTTGGTGATCTTGATGTTAGAAGTTATTGTATTTGAAATCTTTTCTCAGGTTATTAATGATCCCAAAAATTTTGGACATAGTCAAATCCATGCGCTTGTTTGCACCCTCTTCCCCTCCACTGGCACACTTGGCACTTTTTGGGGGCAAGGGGAGAGCGGCCCCCTTCATTCCCCCGCAGTCTTCTGGGACACATCACAGTTCCCAGAAGACTACGTGACCATTCATAGGGCGCAGTGGCTCCCGCATGTGCAGTAGGAAACCGGCTGTGAAGCCGCAAGGCTTCATTTCCTGTTTCCCTTACTGATTATGCCAGTGCCTGCACCCAAATCCGACTGGAGAATCGGTTCAGGTGAGCACTTCACTGGACAGTTAAGTGTCCTTATGTTAAAAGTCAGCAGCTACAGTATTTGTTTTGGGGCAGCCTGGAGCTCCTCTTTAGGTATGAGGGATTTTCCATATATACCCTTTCGTGAGAAAACAATAGTTTTTTTGAGGTTGCTAAATTAGGTATATTTAAACAGTGGGAATCCAAGGCATAAGATATGTTTATCAGCTTTTTAAGGATAATGTTTTGAACTCTTTTTAACAATCACAAGTTGAGTTTCAAGTCCCTAGAACCAGCTTTTTTCGATATCTTCAAGTTCAGCATGCCATGTGTGCCCAACAGAAGCGGAGTTGCCTTAGATTAAAAAGGGGTAATGTGTCTTAAATATTGTATATCTAAAGCTAGTCGATTTTCAAATAACTTTGGCTTTCTTCCCCCGTAAGGCTAAATGGGAACAGGATGTAGGCTCTATACATGAAGATCAATGGGAATTTATTTTACGAGTTGTCCTCAACACATCTTTATTTATTTCCAGTAGGATGACCCAGCTATATTGTATATACTACATAGAACTTATAGGACACCCAAGTGGCTACATAAGCTCAGATAAAGATAATCCCTTCCTTGTCCTAGATGTCGTCTTTTTGGCTAATAAAAATAAGTGGCTTTCGCCAGCTCCTCCCACAGTTGATAACTGGATAAAGGTGGTACATATTGCTCTTTATCATAAACAATTAACGTTTCAAAAAAGAGGATGCCGCAATACATTTTGAAAAAATATGGCTGGTATAGTTAAATGTACCTCAGGTTGCACCAACAAAACCATACAAAAGAAAGAAAAAAGGTTTGGTCCTACAAAACGTAGGGGTCTAGTATGGATTTTGGGGGGTATCTGTTACCATTTTTTTACATAGTACCACTATTCAATCACAAAAAAAAGGAAACCGTAAATAAAGAAACGCTTTTACAAGTCCTTTATAAAAAAAAAAATGTTTTAAAAAATCCATTATTAATCACTTCATCCAGCGATGCAAATCCTTGTCAATGACAATGAACGACACCCACTCAAACAAAAGCACACGAGATCTTTGCAACACATCTGATCCAGTTGCTGTACTTCGCCGAGGTATTGTCATGTTCATATTTAGTAAGTGATATCAGCCATCCATCCCCAGCCCCTCTGTTTATTTTCAGTTGTCAGCCAGGAGTGCTGGTTGTTAGGATGCTGGTGGACACCAGCCCCATAAAAACCGGTCTAAAGAATACTTTTTCATACAAATGCATGGCACAGCAGGCACATATCAGGAATATGAAATGTTGGGTTTAAATATTCTTTATTTTACAATTTTCAGGATAAGAACATTTCTTTAATCATACATCACGGGACACAGAGCCATAGTAATTACTATGTGGGTTATAGTCCACCTTCAGGTGCTGGACACTGGCACACCCTAAACAGGAAGTTGCCTCCCTATATAACCCCTCCCATACCGGGAGCATCTCAGTTTTTTCGCTAGTGTCTAAGGTGTTGGTCGCGAGTGAAGATGTGCTGTGCTGAGCTCCACTGGAGCAATCCTTGCTGAGGCTAGCTATGCAGCCGGATCCATTCAAAGTGTCTTTTATGCCAAATTGAATGGTACCTGAGCCTCGTGTCCAAAGAAGCGAGGCCTTTGCTTGTAAACGCTTCTCTCTTTAGAGAGTTGGACCCCGGGATCCAGTACTTTTGGTATTAAGGCCATAAAGTTTTACTGGCAGGGTGCTATTACAGGTCCAGGATTGTGGGTTCCTGAAGGTTTGTTAACATAACCCACTCTGAAGGGTGAAGATTGGGTCTGCTGGTTTTACCACAGAAAACCCTGGAAAGGTAAGTGGAGTTCTCTAAGGAATTTTTATATTTTCTTATGAAATGTCTCCTTTAAAGTAAATGTTGTCGTGCCTAAGTGTCACCACTGGGTGTTGTATGGAGCACGTACCTTCTCATGCTTTGCTCAGAGATCACGCTGTGTCACAGAAGCAGCAGGCTTTTTTCCTCCGGCTAGCAGGCAGACCTCCGGTAAGTTTAAGGGGTTTTGCTTCCTCCAGACACCCTCCACCTGGGTTGAACTCTTCCCCTCTTCATGAGGCAGAGTATAAGGGAGAACTGAAAACTATCGACAATGCCATTTTCTTTCACCGCCCCTACTCAGCGGCAGCTTTCAGGTCTCCTCCACGCCATCCCTCCCTCACAATCCGATCCTGTCAGATCGGAGGCCCGTGCCTGCGTGGGAAAACTCTTTTTTTTGAAAGAGAAGGGGGGCACGATGCGAGGTGGTGGCGGGGCTTAGCGCAGCGTTGGCGTCCTCCAACGCGGGAGTGTGTAAAAAAAAAAAAAAAACCTCCATTTGTGCTGGCTGCAAAATTGTCAGAGAGACATAAGAGCAAAGAGGAGCATGAAAGAGGTTTTGGTGACACAGGCATTTCCTATTTGACACATTTACTATTTGCATCAGGCTGAGCATTAATAGCCTGGACTATTGCTCAAGCAGTGGTTGCGATTTCTTCTAGTAGTACCTCTGCTTTGTGCAACGGGCTAAGGTTGAAACACCCCCAAAAAGAGCTAAAAGGGTCTCCCTCAAGCTCTGGAAAGCCTACTCATCTCAACAAATGGCATCCTCCCCTGAGAGGGGGTGGCTGGTCAGAGTGAGCATTGGGGCCATGAAATGTTTGCAACTGTTTTCAACACTGCAGCCCCTGTTTATTTTACTAAAAAGATCTTATTTCCTTAGCCATGATAGTTTTTTTTTTTTTTAAAGTTTAGCGACTCTAATCACATCCCAGTATGGGTCAAAATGCGACAGATTCTCTTCCATTGCCCAGGACCCACAAACTGAGGAACTAGGTGCAGGAGAAGACGAATTCCCTCAGGGGGCCGTGGTGAGGCTGATGACTCCTCTTCTGAGGTGTCAAATGCGGAAGAATCAGCTGTTTCAATCTTAAGATTGATGGTGCAATTTCTTGCTGAATGGTCCGCCCCACATTTAAGTACCTTTAACTGGGTTTGGGCTCGCTAAAGCCTCCTCAAGCTGTGCATGCCTTTTTCTGTCCATTCATTGTTGGAAAAGCTTTTTTGTATCTGAGAGGATCACCCAGATAAGCATTATTTTCCCTCCTTAAAAAAGTTTTCACACTTTATCCTATGGTGGAGGAAATTCACTAAAAATGGGGTATACCAGCAATTAACGCTGCTATATTCTCTGTGAATAAAAGTTTGACTTGTCCGGCAGACAATGCTCAAATGCTTAGGGATCCAACAAATAAAAAGTTGGAATTCCTATAAAAAAAAAAACACTTTTTTCTCTGGCAGATTGAGTGTCTCACACTGCGCTGACAGTAATTGCTTAATCATTGAGAGACCAGTTTAAACAGGTGTTCAAGGTTATCCTGCTCACCAGGCCCAGAATCTGGCAGCTTTATGTTTGCAATAGTTTCTTTGAGAGATTCTATCCTTCAGGCCTTGCACCCTTCGCTAAGCACCATGCAGAAGCTCCTGGCTAGTCTTCCTTTTGCAGTGAAACAGCTATTGGGGATGTTTTGGATAAAATATCTAAAGAAATTCTAGTGGAAAAAGTACCCCTTTTGCCATTTAAGAAAATTAGTAAATGTATTTTCATTTTTAAGGCTCCTTCTTCTGTGCCAGGGACATCAGCCTCCAGGCAGTCATGACAGCTTCTGCCGTCAGGTTCAAAAGGGAATCCTCAGGGTTAACCCCAGGGACAAAAGAGGTCTTGGGGGAGAAAACCTACAAGATACTGAAGCCTCCTTATGAGGAGGCGCCCCGCTTGCTCAATAGGGGGAATTCTTCTGCAGTTCTCAAGGATCTGGCAGGAAGAGTGTCAAGACGAATGTGGGACTTCCTCAATAGCTCCAAGGTACAAACTGGAGTTCCAACAGTTCCCGTCTCCTCATTTTCTCAGATCAAACGTACCTAAGGATCCAGAGAAAAAGAAGTCTTTCTCTCAAGCATTGGACCATCTTTTGGCAAAGAGTGATCATGGTGGCCCCCATGTAAGAGCAGAGGTTGGGGTTTGGTTAAATCCAAATGGACATTCTGGATCTCAAAAATCTAAATTTATTTCCTGAATATAACCACTCTTTTTTCGCATGGAGTCAATCCAATCAGTTATCTCCATCCTACAAGGAGGAGAACTTCCGGCGTCAATCGACGTCAAAGATGCATACCTCCATATGCCTATTTCCTCGCTCACTAGTAATATCTACTTTTCAAGATGGAAAATCTTCATTTTCAGTATGTAGCTCTGCTTTCCGGTCTAGCTATTGCACCTTGAGTGTTTACAAAGGTTCTGGCCTCTCTTCTAGCCTTATTAAGGGCCTGAGCTATAATGATTATGGTTTACCTGGATGATCTGTTCTTGATAGTCCAGTCGGTAGCCCACTTAGACCAAAGCTTGGTCACCACATTCAACTACCTGGAATATCTAGGTCGGTTTCTCAGCCTAGGAGAAATCTTCTTTAAAACCATGAAAAGGGCTAAGATACTTGGGTCTGGTCATAGGTACACCCAGTAAAGGGTATTCTTGCCCCAGGCAAAGATCAGCGCCAAAAAGGAACTGATTTAGGTGGTCGAAGCAAGATGAATACTTTACATGAGGTTGTTGGGAAAGATGGTGGCTTCATTTGAGGCCGTTCCTTATGCTCAGTTTCATTCGAGATTACTGCAAAACATTATCCTATCGGCTTGGAAGAAAGGGTTCAAGCTCTAGATTCCCAATGTGTCTGACTCCAAAGCCTATTGCCACATCACCCTGAAAGCGACCAATCTCATCTGATCTTGGAGGCTAAGCAGGGTCGGGCCTGGTTAGCACCCGGATGGACCACCTGGAAATACCAGGTACTATAGGCTGGGTACGCCGGAGCCTCAGTTTATGGTTAATATCCAAAAATCTGCAAAGGGGAAAATCCTTCCTTCAGTTACCACGGAAGTGGCCCAGATCAGAAATGACCTTGCCCATTATGATTCTGGAAATTCAGGCAGAGCACTTGGTTCTGAGGGCATGAACGTTCAGTTTACGGTATTGTCCTGCCAGGATTCAATCCGACTATGCCACAGCAATGGCCTATATTAATCACCAAGGGGGCACAAGAAGTTGTGCGGCCCAGAGAAAGGCGAATCCTATCCTATCTTGGGCAGAAAATAATGTACTTTGCCTATCGGCGGTCTTCATTCTAGGAAAAGAAAGTTGGCAGGCGGACTACTTGAGTCGCCAGCAGTTGTTCCTGGGAAAATGGTTCCTTCACTCCAATATCTTCCTGTCAATATGTCAAAGATGAGGGATCCCAGACATAGATCTGTTTACGTCCAGGTTCAACAAAAAAATCGACAACTTTGTGTCAAAAACAAAGGATCCGCTAGCATGGGGAACAGATGCCTTGCTATTCCCGTAGAATCAGTTCTCACTGATTTATGCATTCCCTCCTATTCTGCCTAGTCCACGACTTCTTCGCAGGATCAAGCAGGAAGGGAAGTCAGTGATTCTTTTGGCCTCCAGCGGGGCCCAGGAAATCTTGGTATGCAGGGATCGTAAAGATGACAGTAGGGGACCCATAGACCCTACCGCCACGGCCAGACCTTCTTTTACAAGGTCCGGTATTGCATCCTACTTCACAAACGCTAAATTTAATGGCATGGCTATTGAGACCCACACTCTGAAGAAACGTGGGCTGTCAGGTTTAGTGGTTTCTATCTTGAGTAATAAAAGGGAGCCGGCCTCCATAATTATATATTATGGAGTCTGGGAAGCATATGTCTCCTGGTGTGAAACCAGGGGTTGCATCCCAGGAAATAGGTCAAAGGTAGTATCCTTTACTTTCTGCAGATGAGGAGAGAAATAAAGCTGGCCTTGAGTGCTTTCTATGGACAGGTCTCGGCCTTATCTGTATTATTTCAACGACCACTTGCTTCGCTTTCTTTGGTTCGTAACTTTATTCAGAGGGTAACACGGCTTAATCCCTGGTTAGGTCACCCCTGAACCCTTGGGACTTGAATTTAGTCTTTGGCGCCATTACAAAACAGCCCTTTTTTTGGACCGATATGACCTATTCCCTTGGTCCTTTTTTTTTTTTTGACAAGGAAACTATTTTTTCTGGTAACCAAATCAGCTGCAAGAAGGGTATCAGAATTTGCTGTTTTTTTCTTGTAAAGAGCCATATTATTATTCACAAGGATAAGGTAGTATGGTGTCCTCATCCTAACTTTTTACCGAAGGTAGTATCAGGTTTTTATCTAAACCAGGATATTATTCTATCTTCATTTTTCCTAGAACCCTGTTCTATGAAAGAAAGATCACTACATTCTCTTGATGTTGTGAGAGCAGTCTACTTAAAGACGACCGCTCAGATTTGGAAAACGGATGTTTTGTTCGTATTGCCTGAAGGTCCTAAAAGAGGACAGGCAGCATGGAAATCTACTATTCTAAAAGGATTCGACAAGTAATCGTTCTAGCTTAGGGTTTAAAGAGGTAGTTTTTACCCTCTCAAATCAAAACGCACTCCTCTAAGGCAGTTAGTGCTTCGTGGGCAGTGCCTCACCAAGCCTCCATGGCTCAAATCTGCAAGGCTGCAACTTGGTCTTCAATTCATACATTTACCAGATTCCATCAGGTGGATGTAAAAAGACATGAGGATGTCGCCTTTGGGGGCAGTGTACTGCAGGCAGCAGTATAAGTCTTCTGATCTCATGGTGCCCTACTTTTGTTGTGTCTCCCTCCCCTCAGTTGGCATTGCTCTGGGACATCCCACATAGTAATTACTATGGCTCTGTGTCTCGTGATGTACGATTAAAGAAAATAGGATTTTTATAACAGCTTACCTGTAAAAACCTTTACTTTTGAAGTACATCATGGGACACAGAGGTCCCGCCCCTCTTTCTAGTATACACGTGTATTGCTTTGCTACAAAACTAAGATGCTTCCGGTATGGGAGGAGTTATATAGGGAGGCAACTTCCTGTTTAGGATGTGCCAGTGTCCAGCACCTGAAGGTGGACTATAACCCACATAGTAATTACTTTGGCTCTGTGTCCCGTGATGTACTTCAAAAGAAAGGATTTTACAGGTAAACTGTTATAAAAATCCTATTTTTCAGCAAGTACACAAAATACCTTTTGATCTTGTCAAAAATGCAGTGCCCTTGTGAGGGAAAAGAAGTCTTAGTTAAACTACTAGTCCCTTCAATCCACCATATAATGTAGATGAATAAAGACAGACAAGTCCAGCCTGTGTGACAACCATGGCTGCCACAAAAAGCATAGACATGAATTATTTGCAGGATTGGCAGGTGAAAATAAAGCCAAAACAAGTGTGAAAAAAAAACAAAACAAATACAGCCACCACCTAAAAAAGCCCAGCAACCTGTAATATATAATACACTGTATTTTTAGTTTTGGGTTGAGATACGCTTAGCTTTAGACATGAGTAATGTAGCTGCAGTCTTTCACAGTTTGCTGCCCTTGTGTTCCCTTGCAGTTTGTGGATTATTGTCACCACTACAACCACTTTTGCTATGTTAGGCATTATATTCCAGGTCTGAGTAAATGAGATAAAAAATGAACTCACGTGATTAGCCATAGCTCGGAAGTTGAATCTCAAAGGCACACCTTTGGGAGGAGGTCCTGATGCCCTAACTCCTGTTTTCCTAAATTTACCACCGGGTTGCTTCATTCCTGGTTTGATGGCTCTGTGACATTGATTAAAAGAGGAGAACATTGGTTTTCTAGAAATGACATAGCCTAGGCAGCATTTGCATAATAGAACCAAAATATGACAAATCCATTTATCAATACAGCAAGGGGGTACCCTAATTCAAAATGGCAAATTTAACATTCAGCAAGAGGGCACAAATATTAACAGCATGCATAACCAGCCAATCAGATTTCCACTTTTATCATTTTAGAGCAATTACATTCAAAACAGTCAATGATTTCTGTTTCCTATGTGTTATTTTATGTTGCTCTTCCTAAACTGACCTTCCACAGTATATATACATCATTACTTTGACTTTTATTACTTGGGTTATGGCAGCAGCTAGCTACCATACCCAGTTATTTTTTTCTGTGGGTGATTTGGCCCTAGGGTGACCACATTTCCAAACTGCCATTCAGGGACAACCCCCCCCCCCCCGCCCCAAAAAAGATGGTTTTTGATACTTTTTTTGCCAATTTTTGGAAAAACAATTCAATTCTCTTAACCGCTTACCAACCAGCCGCCGTCATTATACTGTGGCAGGTCGGCGCAAACTGTCGAAGCTATACGTCGGCTATACTTCTGCACTGCCGGGGTGCTGATGCTTGTGGCTGATGGCACGAGAGGCAGAACAGGGACGTAAACACACAAATCTCTGTTCTGTGAGGAGTGACAGATTGTGTGTTCCTAATGGCTAGGAACCACGATCTGTCATTTCTTGTAAGTCAATCCCCTCCCCCCTACAGTTAGAACACACACTGAGGAAGCACAATTAATCCCTTGATTGCCCCTAGTGTTAACCCCTTCCCTGCCAGTGACATTTTTACAGTAATTAGTGCGTTTTTATAGCACTGAGCGCTGTATAAATGACAGTGGTCCCAAAATAGTGTCAAAAGTGTCTGATGTGTCCGCCATAATGTCGCAGTCCTGATAAAAATCGCAGATCGCCACCATTAGTAATAAAAAAAAAGTAATAATAAAAATGCCATAAATCTATCCCCTATTGCTTTAAAAAAAATGGGTATAATTATTATAGCAAAAAGTAAAAAATATTGTGTTCTTTCAAAATCGTCGCTCTTTTTTTATTTATAGCGCAAAAAATAAAAAACGCAGAGATGATCAAATACCACCAAAATAAAGCTCTATTTGTGCGAAAAAAGGATGTCAATTTAGTTTGGGGACCGCGCAATTGTCAGTTGAAACGACGCAGTGCCGAATCGCAAAAAATGGCCCGGTCATTGAGGGGGTAAATCCTTCCGGGAATGAACTGATATACAAAATTCCCTAAAAGCACAATGTCAATAATGCCAAAAGCTTATGGAGAATATTTAACATGGCAGCAGAATTTGATAGAAGCATGTTGCAGGCAAGGGGCACGTATAAACCTGTGGATATTTCAATTTACACATACAGATCATTACATCTTCTTCTACAAAGCAAATGGATCACTACTATACAGAACAATAGTCATACAAGCAGAAATCGCATTTAATTCTTCCTTTATGTACAGTTCATGTACAGAGTCAGACTTGTTAGATCATATACAATACAAACCTGGAAGTTTGGCTGGGGGGGCCCCCCTCAGGCAGTGGCACTCAGTCGGGCGGCTCGGCTCACGGGCGGAAGGAGGAGAGAAGTCGGGCTGCAGGCAGCGGGAGTTGGCCCCGGGACTGGCACTGGGCACAAGCTGCTGTGGATCTGCCGAATGCCGCTGGGCTGGACTGGAGGAGTCAGGAGGAGATTCAGACGCTCTCTGGCTGCTCTCTCTCTGGTGCTGCTGCCGCGGCCGGAGGTGGAGAAGGGGAGGAGGTGGGTGGACGCGGAGCACTGCTCAAGGCAGCTCTGGGTAAGGCCTTGCTCAGCCTCTGAATGACTCTGGGAATATGACGTCACTGGTTGCTAGATGCGAGGCGGGGCTGCCCTAGCAACCAGTTTGGCAATTGTTTATTAGGTTGTCTGTGTCCCCTTATTTCATTCCGGGACACTGTATTGTCCCTGAATGAAGGTGCCCGGGACACAAACATGAATTGAGGGACAATCCTGGGCAATCCGGGACACGTGGGCACCCTATTTGGCCCCCCTCACCCCCGCCAATTTTCGGTCGTTTCTGGGTTTACCAGAGCCGCCTGTAAACTGGAAGCAATCTGATCCTGATGGCCCCCACTCGGCTCTATGCCCGTGGAGGACCGGAACGACCTCTGACATCACTTCTGGTTCTCAGGCATAAAGTAAATGTTTTTTTTTTGTTTTGTTTTTTCAGTCAAAGTGTCAACTTTTTTTTACTTCTTTTGCTTTTAAGGGTAAATGAGAGATCTAGGGTCTTTTTGACCCCAGATCTCTCAATAAAGAGGACCTGTCATGCTTATTTCTATTACAAGGGATGTTTACAATCCTTGTAATAGTGATAAAAAAAAAATAATAAAGGAACAGTCTAAAAAAAATAAAAAAGTAAAATAAATAGGAAAAATAAATAAATAAATAAAGCATCCCATCCAACCGTGCTCACGCGCAGAAGCAAACGCATACGTAATTCGCGCCCGCAAATGTAAGCGGTGTTCAAACCACACATGTGAGGTATCGTCTGTAACTCTAAACAGATAACGTGTAAACATTTTTAAAGCGTTGCCTATGGAGATTTTTAAGTATCGTAGTATTTTGCCATTTATGAACATGCGCAATTTTAAACCATGACATGTCAGGTATCTATTTACTTGGCGTAACATCATCTTTCACATTATACAAAAAATTTAGGTAACTATTGTCGTTTTTTTTTTAATTCAATAAAGTGTATTTTTTTTCCAAAAAAATTTTGTTTAATAGACCGCTGCGCAAAGTGTGACATAAGTGTCAATGTGACAGAAAGTGTGACATAAAATATTGCAACAATTGCCATTTTATTCTCTAGGGCCTCTGCTAAAAAATATATTATGTATATATGTATATAAAATGTTTGGGCTAAAATACTAATTTAAACTTGTAAACAAATAATTCTATAAAAGGCCTGGTCAGCAAGTGGTTAATAAAGTGGAACCGAGATTCTATAATACTTGTTCCCAACCCTCCTTACAAAATACAAATGCATAAGAGCAGACTTTAGATCAGCACTTAACTTTTCTTCCAGGTACACCACCAACTCTGTGTACCATTGTTTACATCTGAATCCTAGTCAGTGGGAGCACAGTATTAAGCATGCAAGTGCTATGTCCATGTTGGGCTGCTCATAAATCTATTGATCTATGGGCCATTCATTACAGTCTATGAAGAGATGAGCACATGAGCAGTACTACACCACCAAACATCGCCAGCTCAGATGTAGGCAAAGCTGGAATACAAGACAGGCATTGCTGACCACCTGGGAACAGGGTAAGGCAAGATCTGAGGTCTGTTTTGTTTTGATATGTGTTGAGAAGAGCAGAACACTTGAAACATGTTAGTATATGAGTTTTTTCTACTTAAATCTTGGACCAGCAAATCAGAGGTGGGTAAGATTCTAAAAATCTGAAAAGTCTGCCAACAGTTCATCAGATTTCCTTCTGTGAATCTGTCTGCCCATTAGGATCTGCATTTTTTTTTCTTTTATTGTCCCGATAAAATGAATAAACTATAAAAGGGTCTACTGTATCCCTTACTCATTCACTATGGTGCAAGTTGTGTTGCTATGGCCATTTGTATTGTCTTGATAGCAATAATATAGAGTTAGGTTTAGTAAGAGCATATTGTTTGCAGAAAGGCCAGGCTCCCCCCTCCATTGATATGTAAATAAACTAGTTGGATAGGTTTTGGAGCTGAGCAGAGTAAGTTGGTACGCAGGAAGTTGATGGGAGGGGCTTGGGAGCTTTTGAAAGAAACATGTGTTCGGACAATAGAAGAAGAACAAAGAGGAAGACATAGATGCGAGGAGCATAAGAACTTTGGAGACGTTTTGAGTTGGAGTGAGCAAGGAACCATGAAGGACATTAACATTTTAAACCCTAAGTTGAGTAACTGTTTAGTTTACTTAATGCGTACATATTGTACATGCTTATATTTGTAGGCATATATTTGTAAGCTCTGAGTTGTGTTGTATTGTGTATTCTACAGTTGTATCTGCAGTTTTTCCTGTTTAGTAAAGCATTGATAGACTATAGAAGTCTAAGCTTCCTTGGTTTTACCGCAAGAACCTTAATAGATAGACGCAAAGCATAACATTGGGGGCTCGTGCCAGGATTTGTGCTAAAATCTCAACTGAAGCAGACCTGTTTTCTGTGGTGTGTTGTGTTGCTTGTACTGGGGGAAAATGCTGCGTACATTGTTTAGGAAGAGTAAAGCTGCAAAGATTTCTGGTGTCCAGGAGGACTTGAAGACGTGCACCCTTACTACCTGGGCCAGAAATAGTCAGTGGATGTCTGTTGTAAAGGAGCTGGCTGGATATGCTTCTCCTTTGAACAGAGCTTGGGGGAATTTAGTCTCTGATCTTTCCTCAGATTTTAGTCTCAAAAGTTTTGGGTTCAGTAAGGGAGAGTTGCTGTGTTTGGGTTGCACTTCCTGCATGCTCTACATATTGAATCTGAAAAGAGGGGAAAAGCAGAATTAGAAAGAGATTTACTGAAGGAGCAGCTTGCAGTAGCATCCAAGTGTTTGGAAGAAACTACAATCAAGGCAAAATATTTAGAGAGGAGGGTAATCAAAGTTAAACTAGCAGTGGCGTCGAAGTGTGTTCAAACCCCTGTAGGCCAAGCTGAAGATTTGAATGAGCGGTGTGCAGCCCTCATAAACAAGTCTAATGATGCCCTAACAAAGGACAAAGGCCCAAAGCCTGTAAGCAGAAGTAGGACATGTGCCACTGTTACTTCCCATAAGTGGGAGCTGAGGATTTGATCAGCTCAAATGGCCGAGTTGAGTCAGATGCAAGGAAGGCAAGGCCTATGATCTCCAGGAGACACATGTGGATTGATTTACTTAAGGTGGGGCTCCCTAGAGAGGAAATAGATGGAATTCCTACACCAGCATTGCTTAAGAAGTGGAAGCAAGTGGTTGGGAATGGTAGATTCAGTCACATTAGGGGTTTCTGTTGCCATAAAATGGGGCATTTTGCAAAAATTTGCCATGCTGAGAAGACTGGACAATAGCAGGCCTGTGTTCTTCCCAGGACAGCACAGAAAGACACGCAAGTTTATTTGTTACGTTGGAAGTCAATGCCTTTCAGTGAAAGTGTTTCAAGGCAACAGTGGGCACCCTACAATAGTTTTGCAGTTAGAAGTTTCCTATTATGCTATAAATTAAAGAGGTGGTATGTGTTGCTATGGCCTATTTGCTATTTGTATTGTCTTGATAGAAATAATATAGTTAGGTTTAGTAAGAGCATATTGTTTGCAGAAAAGCCAGCCCCCCCCCCCCATTGATATGTAAATAAACCGGTTGGATAGGTTTCGGAGCTGTGAAGAGGAAGTTGGTGGGAGGGGCTTGGGAGCTTTTGAAAGAAACATGTGTTCGGACAACAGATGTGTTTGGAAGGACAAAGAGGAAGACATGGATGCAAGGAGCTTGAGAACTTTGGAGATGTTTTGAGCTTGACTGAGCAAGGAACCATGAAGGACATTACATCTTAAACCCTAAGTTGATTAACTGTTTAGTTTACTTAATGGGTACATATTGTACATGCTTATATTTGTAGGCATATATTTGTAAGCTGTGAGTTGTGTTGTATTGTGAATACAAAAAAGAAACAACACTTAAAATGCCTCATCTGTAACTTTGTGAAGAAATGAAGAAAAAGAATTCCAAAAAAGGAAAACCTGTGGTCGGACTTTAAAGGCACAACAAACAGTAGAAATATACAAAAATATTAGCATTTATTGAAATATATATATATATAATACAAACAACAGGAACATGAAAGAAACATCAATAAAAATCATATATACAAAAAACAATCTATATATGATATGAGCCCTAATACGTCTACACGATTCGTTGTACACTTCTTCAGGACACATTTGGGTTTCAGTAGTTGCAAAGAAGAGAAAGGGGTCTCACTATCTTGCAAAAGGAATCACATATTAATCAATCAGTGATCAACAAAGTAATTTCCAACAAAGGGAAAAAAGCAAGGTGGCACAATGAGGTCAGAGCGAATCACCAGGCAAACAACACCCAGGAACCACCTGTGAATCAATGATCACGAGTGTCTAGGTATGATACTTTTAAACAGGGGATGCCGTTTCAAAGCGAATATTCATAGAAGAAGGGATATAATCATAGATTGTTCATATCATAAAATATAGGAATCCCTCAGTCAGAGGTAGCCACAGACTAAGAAATTTGGCCATATATCAAAATCGATACGAAAATCTTTAAGAGTGTCCTGCTCTCTCCCCGGGGATTTTCGTTACATTGCCGTATCTTTATCTATCTTGGATGATAACAGCCCAGATCTGGATTCATTACTTTTGATATATGGCCAAATTTCTTACTGAATACTGAATCCCAAATGTGCTCTGAAGAAGTGTACAATGAAATGGGTAGAAGCATTATGGCTCATATCATATATAGATTGTTTTTTGTATATATGATTTTTAGCAATGTTTCTTTCATGTTCCTGTTGTTTGTATTATATACATATTTCAACAAATGCTAATATTTTTGTATATTTCTACTGTTTGTTGTGCCTTTAAAGTCCGACCACAGGTTTTCCCTTTTTGGAATTCTTTTTCTTTATTTCTTGTGTTGTATTGTGTATTCTACAGTTGTATATGCAGTTTTTCCTGTTAAGTAAATTCAGGTCAGGTTTTTAATTGCATCTGTGACCCCAACAGGAAAATTTTCCCTCAACTTCTGTCCCTGTGACACCCATATACAAAATGGGGGGAGTGGCTGTCATTGGGACAGGAAGACACACTGAGAAAAAAAAATTGGTCAAAATTTCTAACTGTTCCCATTTCTAAGAAAAATGCATTTTTCTATTTTTGTGTCCTCTTTTGGAGAGGCTTTTCAGCACATACCGCCCTGACAGAAAATGAATGGAAATATCCCTAATAGGGACACAGACAGCAATAAAAAACCTGAGAGGATCTAACACTTCCTTGCTCTATCTAGATCACAATAAAAAAAATTGGCTTCAGTTAGTAGGAAGCAGACAAACAAAATAAATATATAAGCATGCTGGCTTCTTCCTATGCTGATACCCACCTTATCTCTTTTAGTAGTGGGCAGAAGCTGCAAGGACCCAAAAAAAATCATGGTCCTTCTTTGAAATACTAGCAAAGTGCTGCAGGGCAATAGCCTTTTTCCCCCACCAGTGTTCCTAAAAAGGTGTGGACTCTGGGGTGGGTCATGTCAATTGCTGAATCCTGTCCAGGTCTATTTACTGTAGCACAAAGTATTATATATGCATAGCCCCCAACTGTTCCTGATTTCGAGGGACTGTCCCTGATTTGGAGCAATGTCCTTCTGTCCCTCTTTCCTCAATATTTATCCCTTATTTTGATCTGATCTATATAGTTGTATATAAAATGCACTATTTATTTTTCAAAAAGTGTTTCTCGGTGTTAAACCTTTCATCCAATTTCTAAATTGCTGCATTTGTAAATTTTTAAAAGCCAATATAAAGGAATAATAGCAATTAAACAAAAAAGCCCTTGTGGGTTTAACTAATTTTTTTTGTTAATTCTCCTTTAAAGGGGTGTGGTAGGGGGTGTGTCCTATGCCTACATAATTTTGCTAGTAGGTGTCCCTCATTCCCATCTCAAAAAGTTGTTATATACAGTATCTCACAAAAGTGAGTACACCCCTCACATTTTTGTAAATATTTTATTATATCTTGCCATGTGACAACATTGAACAAATTACACTTTGCTACAATGTAGTGAGTGTACAGCTTGTATAACAGTGTAAATTTTCTGTCCCCTCAAAATAACTCAACACACACCCATTAATATCTAAACCGCTGGCAACAAAAGTGAGTACACCCCTAAGTGAAAATGTCCAAATTGGGCCCAAAGTGTCAATATTTTGTGTGGCCACCATTATTTTCCAGCACTGCCTTAACCCTCTAGGGCATGGAGTTCACCAGAGCTTCACAGGTTGCCACTGGAGTCCTCTTCCACTCCTCCATGAAGACATCACGGAGCTGGTGGATGTTGAGACCTTGTGCTCCTCCTCCTTCCATTTGAGGATGCCCCACAGATGCTCAATAGGGTTTAGGTCTGGAGACATGCTTGGCCAGTCCATCACCTTTACCCTCAGTTTCTTTAGCAAGGCAGTGGTCATCTTGGAGTAGTGTTTGGGGTCATTATCATGTTGAAATACTGCCCTGTGGCCCAGTCTCTGAAGGGAGAGGATCATGCTCTGCTTCAGTATGTCACAGTACATGTTGGCATTTACGGCTCCCTCAACGAACTGTAGCTCCCCAGTGCTGGCAGCACTCATGCAGTCCCAGACCATGACACTCCCACCACCATGCTTGACTGTAGGCAAGACACACTCCTCACCTGATTGCCGCCACACACGCTTGACACCATCTGAACCAAATATGTTTATCTTGGTCTCATCAGACCACAGCACATTTTTCCAGTAATCCATGTCCTTAGTCTGCTTCTCTTCAGCAAACTGTTTGTGGGCTTTCTTGTGCATCATCTTTAGAAGAGGCTTCCTTCTGGGACAACAGCCATGCAGACCAATTTGATGCAGTGTGCAGCGTGTGGTCTGAGCGCTGACAGGCTGACCACCCCCACCCCTTCAACCTCTGCAGCAATGCTGTCAGCACTCATACGTCTATTTCCCAAAGGCAACTTTCTGGATATGACGCTGAGCATGGCCACTCAACTTCTTTGGTCAACCTTGGCGAGGCCTGTTCTGAATGGAACCTGTCCTGCTAAACTGCTGTATGGTCTTGGCCACCGTGCTGCAGCTTAGTTTTAGGGCCTTGGCAATCTTCTTATAACCTCGGCCATCTTTATGTAAAGCAACACATTTTTTTTCAGATCCTCAGAAAGTTCTTTGTCATGAGGTGCCATATTGAACTTCCAGTGACCAGTGTGAGAGAGGGCGATAATGGCAAATTTAACACACCTGCTCCCCATTCACACCTGAGACCTTATAACACTAACGAGTCACATGACACCGGGGAGGGAAAATGGCTAATTGAGCCAAATTTGGACATTTTCACTTAGGGGTGTACTCACTTTTGTTGCCAGCGGTTTAGACATTAATGGCTGTGTGTTGAGTTATTTTAAGGGGACAGCAAATTCACACTGTTATACAAGCTGTACACTCAGTACTTTACATTGTAGCAAAGTGTCATTTCTTCAGTGTTGTCACAAAAGATAAAACATTTACAAAAATGTGAGCTCTCTCTCTCTCTCTCTCTCTCTCTCTCTCTCTCTCTCTCTCTCTCTCTCTCTCATATAAATGTTTCTTTCTGAAATTGTATTACAAATAATGAAGAAACCCCCACATTCACCAATTTACACTTTTATTTGTGTTTTACAAACTCAGAATGCACAAATCTCCTTGAACTTATTTGCAGTATAGAGTTCAGTATTCTAGGAGATTCCTACATATGCTGTGGTTTAAATTATAAAAAAAAAAAAACTCTTCATGCCATTCAGGCCATTCTTGTAGACCGTGAATGGCTTGTTTGTATATCTGACTTGAGCCGCCAGGTGCTGTGTGTGGCCAATGTAAGTGTGTGGGGACACAGGGGCTGCACAGACACAACCGCTTGTCCTAATTTGACAGGTGTGCGAGTGAGCTGTCCCCTGAATGTATACTGCCTGCACGCAGCACCTGGCGGGGCATGAACAAATGGCATATTCAAAGTCTTTGGGCCTCAGTGCCCGGTGAATGGGACCTAATATGTGATACATAAACCCGCCCCATTTTTCCAGATCCTTTTTTCAGGCATTGCAGAAAAGTCTAGCGATGAAAGGTTTAAAGCTGTAAAGGGCACACTTTTTGTACAGCCATTGCACGCTCACAGCCCACTTGTTTGGAAATACTAACTTGTATGCCTAGTATACATGAGGGGGACAAATATTTTTATTTCCAAAGAAAAAAAAAAGAAAAAAAAAAAAACACAGTAGACCGGCTGATATTTTAGGGTATTCGCAATCCTCTAACTCTTGTTTCATTTTATACAGATTTCTTCCTAAAATAAAAATGATTAAATCATACTCACTGTGAACCTCGATTTGCTTTAGGGTTAGGGACAGATACTGTTAGAGTTGTTCCAAAGCCCTCATCGTTCTGCCACCTGTCAAAAAAATATATGAAACATCTCAATTTCTATTTGTTAAATTTAGCATATACCCATACTTACAAATACACTCTATACATACATAAACACTACATATAGCAGATCCATACACACTGTACATATAGACATATAAGCACAAACCTTCTGGTGTTTAGCTGCCTGTTACCACGGTTCATTTTGAACTGCTGTGTTAGCTGGAAGCAGACAACATAAAAAAGTTTATATTTCAGTAAGGTAACCAATACTAGTTATACCACTAATTCACTTGATTACTAATTCTGTGCTGAAAAAGGTCTATGAATTCCATTTTTTTTAAAACTGGCCATATGGCAGGAGTGTCCATCTAAAATGTCACACTCTGATTTCACTTATGTGCCCTTGTGCCAAGACACTTTGGTCACAGGAATATGTAGTCTGTGATGTCAAATCACATGATGCAAAACATTGTTTGTACTCTGTTCTCTATGCAAAACCAATAAAAAAAACATTGAAAAGGAAAAAAAAAAATCACATGATGGATCTGGAATATGCTGATAGGAAGAGAGAACAGTGTTATCACATAGGTGAACTGCTGCTGCTCTTTCACTGTCTAATCACATGCTGGGGGCATGGAGATGCACAGCTTTATTGCCTAACTGCATCAGAAAAAAGTCATCATTCTGAAGATCAGCCCACTCAGCAGGGGATCTCTCCTGATGCAGAGTGGACATTTTCCATTTTCATCCAACTGTCATCTGATCCACCAGATGGATAGGGAACGGATCTCCATCTGTCTGTTTTTAGTGGACAGGATCGGATCAAATGCCGGCGGGTGTCAGTGGACACATGTCCGCTGACTTCCGCCACTCCATAGAAAGTAAAGTATGGTCTGATCAGGTCCACCTGAAAAACTGACCCATAAAGGGGCTTAAGTCTCAGGGCTGGACAGGCAGAAATTGTAGATAATTGCATCCAATGCTTACCATAAATTTTCCTTTCCTGGTGCCTATTCATGGCAGCATACCAGTGATAGAGCTTTGCTCCCATCCTTACCTACAGGAGCAGTTAAAATCTATAGAAAAGTGATAAAGAGATCCGTAGCATTCTCTATAACTATACCAGAACTGAGTGTAGGTCAATACACTGAGTCCACTGTTCATACTGCCATAGAAAATTATGGTTTATGATACAATAATAAAGTTTCCTGGTGCTCACATGGCAACCTACTAGTGATACATACCTAACTAAAAGGGAGGGTGATGCTGAAAAAGATAAAAAGATAAATCTTATTAGCACAAGACATGGAAGCCTGAACAACTCTTCTGCCAAAGTCAACCGTGGTGAGATCCTGGAGATCTATGTTGCAGTGCCTGTGGAAGGTGTAATGCCATAACCTACTAGATGCTCTGCAAAGAGTCTCTAAGGGGACCCTTGTGTGTGCTGCCCTCAAGGTCAAGATAAATCTTGTCGAATTAGCTCTAACCACTGCTGGAGGCTCCTGCCCAAAAGACTTGTAAGCCCCCTGGACAGTCTTGATGATCCAGGATGACAGAGTCCTTAACTAATGCTTCTTTCAGTCCATCGAAGGTCCTGAATAAAGTAGGTGCCTTGAAGGTATGTTTTTAGAGTTTCCGGCATGCCAAGTTTATAATGAACTAAGCTTTCTGTGGAAGCATCCATTAATTTGTCAGATGGAAGACCAAGACCACCTTGGGAATAAAGTGCTGGAGTGGTCAGAGCACTACTCTGTTTGGAAAGAACAGGAGGTAAGGCAGGCCAGACATGGAGCGAACTTCTTTCCTGCAACCAAGGGCAGACAGTGTTGACAGGGGAATCCCTCCTGCTGAGCCATTGTATTCTCCAGGCGGGGGAGCAGGGGAAGACATCGCCGCTGGGAGAACACAGTGATTATTGAAAGCGGCTGTACTAGCCGCTACCAATAATCGTATGTAAATTCCAACAGGCTGGTTGTACCCAAGTTGATTGATCAGCTTGGGTACATTCAGCCTGCCCATACATGGTTTGAATCTCAGCCAGTGCCTGCTAACCTAAGGCCTAAGGCTCTGTGGTGACCAGCACTTGAAGCACTGAAACTCTTCCCCTGAAGTAATGGCCACTAAAGACTGCCTTTAGTGTAACGCCCCATAGGGCGTGAGAGCAAAGGGGTCATGAGAGGACTTCAAGGACTGTTATAAGGTCCCACTGTGGGAACACACTCCTTGGAGCTTTTAGCTTTAGCACTGCTTTCCTGAACTGCTCAACCAAACGGTCACTTACCCATCTCTTTTTTTGTGATAGCTGAATGCTACAGGGTTTCTCTCTTACTTTTTCATAGGATTTACCTGGTTCTGTAGGTGGGGATAGGGGAGGAGCTTTACTCCTAGTATGCTGTCATGCAGACACCAGGAAATAAATTGTTTGGCTGAAAAACTGCTTTGATATAAGTGTTGTAACTGTGTATTTAGTTGTTTGCTTGTCGTTCAACTTAAATATGAAGATCTCATCAGACATTTTGCATTTGAATTCATACATCATTTTCCTATATCACCACTACTTACTCTTCTGTTTTCATTAACTGGATTTCTTCTTTGTTGGCCTTGACCAGTTCTAAACTGTTGTGCCCTGTTTTGTAGGTTGTTTCTGCTGTAATAAACATTCTCATTATTACTTGCTAGTCACAATTGGAGATTATGCTAAATTGTGCTTTATTTAAATGTTCTGCGTTTTCTCTATAACAGCTTTTACCACTACATCAGAGACACCAAAATAACCAAACCTTTCCTGCATGCTGTACTACCTGGATACTATGGCATCAGGGTTTTTTTTTTAGGTAATATTTATATACTTTTGAACATACAGTTTAGAACAATAGGTGAAATGGCTTCCATCTAGATAGAACTTCCATTTTGCAATTCATTTTTAAAAACAGAAGCATATAACTGGTCCTTGGTGATTGGTCACTAAGGCTCCCAGCACTGTCATATTAGAGGAAGAGTCCTCAGCCCTGTGCATTTAGTGACTACAAAAGAAAGTGCAGAAAATGGAAAGTAGCATAAGAAATATTCAGTAGGTCGATTGTGTCTGTGAGGCAGTTTAAATGGCAATATTTAAAAGGAAGTAGTACATAGTCACAAAGCTAGATATCAGTCCCAGAAGCTTCCTATGAAATTAGCCATTAGTAAAAACACCTTTCACGTTAAAGCTGAAATCTAGAGGGGCTTGTACAAAGCTTTCAATGCATCCACTCTACCTGATTGCCAAGCCACTCTGATCAGGGAAAGTTATTGCACTTAATGATAGTATCAAAGCTTTCCAGTCTCTCTTACCTCCCACACATTCAACATAGTCATCATTGTAATGGTCCCAAAGAAATGTATGAATTGCAAAAACATAAGTGTTCAGAACAACTAGCATTTGGGCACAGTGGGGTCATCGTCAGCAGATTTTTTTCTTGTCTTAGACAGTCTGAGTTCAGGGGTATACTTCCATATGCGGGTGCATGCTAACGCAAGGGGCGAGGTAGTAGTCCCAAACTTTGTGTTCTATAGCCCAAGAAGCTTGTGTGTATGCGGCCCTAAAGTAAAAAAGTCACTTAAAGGATAAGTTCATTTTTTAGAAAAAAAAATAATAATTGCACATTTTTTTGCAGGTAAAAAAATGTGCATTTTTTAAAAAAAATTTTGGGCTTGTAAAGCATTGCACCAGCGATCAGCAGATCACTGGTGCCATGCAGGTCTCCTCCAGATCTGTCAGAGTATCTGTGTGCTCATACATCCCATACAGGCAAGCAGATATAATCTGACAAGAAGAATCAATGAACTACTATGGCGCTCCACAGCTCCATTGTAGTTCATTGAGCTGACAACCACAAAGCACGTTGCGGCTTGTAGTTCATTCACATACAGAACTTTGTGAATGGATGACGCGGCTGTGTCGGTGGGGGGTGGCAAAATCACACAGCGACTGCAGCATTGGGAACATAAAATAGAAAAATAGCACACGTTACATGTTCCACCCTAAGAATAGATAATATGTTCCCAAAGGTGAACTTATACTTTAAATTACCAACCCATACTCTAGTACTAGGATAGTTACATCACTTTATAGTAAAAACACATAAAATTAGCCTTGGTGTCCTTTAATATGCATGCAGCCAAGGAGACAGAAGGCAACAGGAAATTACTGCTTCATAGAAGTATTCAGAGAGAGCTATAGCTTTGTGACAGGTTTCCTTTATGTTTGATTGAAGTATAAAGGTTGGGTATATGCAGCGCTAGAAGCATCAAATTATAAAATAAGAGTCCATAGTGTTAAAACAGAGTCTTTGTTCAGAGCAAATACTGGAACCACCCACGGTGTAGACAGAGATACAATAAGGTGAACATGAGATTATCCTCCACCGAACATGAACACACCGGGCCTCTTACCAAAGAAGATGGACCACTGAATTACAGGTGGTCAGACAAGCATGATATATTCACAGCTCCACGGAACCACTTAAATTGGATCATAGAAGGCTGGATCTTGTAGTCCCACTTAATGGTAATTCATAGGTACATTCATAGGATATAAGAAAGCAACTCCTCATGGTGTAGTATTAAAAACCAAGGAAAATGTATTTCTTATAAAAAGCCAGGGTACTCACATTTTGAGAAATAAAAACAGGCATATCAAAAGTTGCAATTCGTCATGGATAGCAGATATTTCCAACCACAAAGATGGCTGCAATCGGCATGTTACAGTGTCGTGACGTCAGAGGTCCACCCTACGCAGTGTTTCGTCCAATAGGAACGTCGTCAGGGGACTGGTCAGAGCTCTTCATATGCTCTTTATTTAGGAGGGAGGACGGGATAAGAACGCCCCTTCCCCCTGCACTCCAAGCCTCTCTCTCATCCACAGGAAGCGGAACCTCGTCATAACCAGATGTTTACACCACAGTTTAGACTTATGTGGCTAAAACACACCCACGGCCGCCATGTTTTGGGAGACCGGATTAGAAATATATGAAATATACTAATCCGTTTTCTGAAGGGAGGGTAGGAGAAAAAGAACCGAGCCAAGTTGGAAACAAAAGTAATAGATAAAAATGGAAGTAATCAAAACATCCACAAATTGAAAATGAATTGCTAAAATTAGGAAACAGCTTATCAAGCCTGGCTATGAGATAAAAGCAATGCTGCCATCTAGTGGTTGGAAACAGATAGTAAAGAAAATGCAAATGTAAAAAAATTACATGGACAAAACCTAACCAAAAAAATATTATTAAAAATATAAAAAAGGAAGAATAATCTAGGGATTCAGCTATTGTTAAATTTATAAAGGCATTAACATCCCATTCTATGTTTAAGCCAAATGGTCTATAAGATTTTAAACAAAAAATCCACCAGGTGTCCATCTTTGAAATCTCTTGCCTAATATGGCTGCCCCTCCAATGAGGGTAAAACTTCTCTATAGCCATAAAGGATGTACCCTTTAAGCTCTTATCACGCCACAAAGAGTAATGTTTGGATAAACTATGGTTCAAAAAACCTTTGCAAATATTCGCCAAATGCTCCTTGAACCTGGTTTCCAACTTGCGAATAGTGCGACCCACATAAAATAGGCTGCAAGGGCACATAATCAAATAAACCACGTTCTTCGTTGAACACGTGATGAAACAGCCATGTAAGTCTAAACTGTGGTGTAAACATCTGGTTATGACGAGGTTCGGCTTCCTGTGGATGAAAGAGAGGCTTGGAGTGCAGGGGAAGGGGTGTTCCCGTCCTCCCTCTTATATAAAGAGGATAAGAACAGCTCTGACCAAGCCCCTGACGACGTTCCTATTGGACGAAACTCCGCGTAGGGTGGAGCTTTGACGTCACGTAATGTGCCGACTGCAGCCATCTTTGTGGTTGGAAACATCTGTCATCCATGACGAATAGCAACTTTTGATATGCCTGTTTATATTTCTCAAAATGTGAGTACCCTGGTTTTTTATAAGAAATACATTTACCTTTGTTTTAAATATTACACCACAAGGAGTTGCTTTCTTGTATCCTATGAATGTACCTATGAATTACCATTGAGTGGGACTACAAGATCCAGCCTTCAATGATCCAATTGAAGTGGTTCCGTGGCACTGTGGATATATCATGCTTGTTTGACCACCTGTAATTCAGTGGTCCATTTTCTTTGGTAAGAGGCCCGGTGTGTTGATGTTTGGTGGAGGATAATCTCATGTTCACCTTATTGTATCTCTTTCTGCATCGTGGGTGGTTCCAGTATTTCCCCTGAACAAAGACTCTGTTTTAACATTATAGACTCTTATTTTATAATTTGATGCTTCTAGCACTGCATATATTTAACCTTTATGTTTTTTATTGTCACCATACAATTTATGTCAGCTGCTTCATTATTGTTAGCGCAGTGATTAATCTTGAATTTATTGTTTAATTGAAGTATACTGTATCTTTAGTCCTGGTTCACATGATGCGATTTGGCATGTGATTTGACATGACATCGGTGCAATGCTACATTTGCGGCACTGCACTGATTCCCAAAAGTAGTTTCTGTACTATTTTTGGAGATTTGGGGGTGCGCTTTCCATTGACATCTGTGCAAAAACCCGCACAGATGTCTCTGAAATCGCCCCCGAAGTCGGGACTGACATGCGTGAATGAAATTGTGTGCACAATTTCATTCCCGCAGTCAGTATGAACCTAGGCTTAAAGCTATTTTCTTATATTATTTCAACATTTAAATTATACAGTTGATGTTTTACAGTTGAAATACATGCATGTTTATTACTAAAACTGCCAAAAGATGTTTATTTCTGCACAGCCAGTCTTGTGATTCCAACACATCTGCCACATTGCAAAGCCAGGGAGATCAATCTATGGCCTGAAATAGTGTTTCCATCTGCTTTACATTTACTGCTTCCAGAAAGTTTCCTGCTAACAGGACTGGGGTGATTATGCTGATTCTTCTTCCACTGAATAAGCTGGACATGGAAACTTTTGTGTGTAAATCATGTGTGTAAATCATGACATTTACCTAACAGTTTTATGAATCCTTTGGCAGATAAAATCACACACAAATATACATTTCAACAGTGTTCTTAGCTGCCTGCTGGATATTCCACTATTTTTTTCCACTTACCTCCTAGTGATCATCTGTACAGGCACAGGTGATGCTCTATACTTCTTTGTGATCGGCCTTGCCTTCTGTGATTGTGCTTGTCCCAAGTTCTGAGAACTCTGTCAACATTGTAAAAGCAAAGACAGCCATTGGTGCGAATTAAACAAGTCAAAGATAATGGAGGTTCTGTGGTTGCCCTTTCTATTGTGAAAATATGATTTACCAAGTGCAAACAGACTGTGCAGTTGCTCCAGATATTAGTAAATGAGGTAAAGCTTCTCTTTGCAAAGAATACCCAATCACGTGCTAGGAAAATAAAAAAAATGAACAGCAGAGCTTCTGCTCATTTATTAAGCTCTGGACAAACTGCACTTGCAAAGTGTACAGTCTATTTGCCTTTAGTAAATCAACCCCTGTATTTGGATTAAAGCATTTCTCCCACTTCAGCTGCGGGAAGATTTTACCCCCTTCATGACCAGGCCTTTTTTTGCTAGTCAGCACTGCATTACTTTAGCATGCAACGCTGTACCCAAACAAAATTTCTAAAACATTTTCACACATATTGAGCTTTCTTTTGGTGGTATTTGATCAACACTGGGTTTTTTCATTTTTTTGCGATATAAACATAAAAAGACCGAAAATTTTGAAAAAAAAAAAAATATTTTTTACTTTCTGCTATAACCACTTAACTACTTAACCAGCTCCAGGTCATCTCTGGCACTTTTTGTTTACATGTAACAATCAGTATTTTTGCTAGAAAACTAGTTAGAACCCCCAAGCATTATATTATTTTTCAAAGCAGAGGCCCCTAGAGAATAAATTGGTTGGTTTTGCAATTGTTTTGTCATACGGTATTTGCACAGCGTTTTTTCAAACACAATTTTTTGGGAAAAAATACACTTTTTTTAATCTATTGTAAAAAAACACAATACATAATGAAATTTTTTGGTAAAATATAAAAGATGATGCAACACGGAGCAAATAGATACTAAATGCGTGTTTAAAGTTAAAACGCTCAGGATTTTATTCCCCAGTCTTTTTGGTCCCCAAGAAGTCGGGCGGTTGGAGGCCCGTGTTGGACCTGAAGAGGTTGAACAGATACATCCATGTAGAGCATTTCAAAATGGAATCCTTCAACACAGTAATTCTACCAGTGCAACCAGGGGATTGGATGGTCTCTATAGACCCCCAAGATGCATATCTCCATGCACCTATCCTGCAGCAGTTTCAGATCCTGATTTTATCCCAGCACAAAAAGAACCTAGAAATACATGTGCGATTGGTCCTAGACACGCCGTGCAGGTTTGGGTGGCTGATCAATTATTCCAAAAGTCAGCTCACACCTACGCAGGAGATGACATATCTGGGAGCATTCTTCAACACTCCAGAGGAAGCAGTTTCGCTTCCATCAGAAAAGATTCCTGTTCTGATAGGGAAAGTGAAAAAAGTACTGGCAAGCCATTCCATGTCAGCATCAGACTGTCTGAGCCTGCTGGGGTCCCTTTCTTCATGTATACCCATGGTTAAATCTATGGGGGTTCAGTACTGGTGTCGGCGGACGCATTAATAACCCCTAACATTGCTGTCAGTGGACACAATATTAACCCCTAGCATTGGTGTCATTAGATACAATAATAACCTCAAATATCCAAGAGCTCGTTCACACGTGAGGTTGGGGAGCATTAAAACCCTTCAGTTCAGTTGCATTCTTAACGACCTCAACCTCTACCCCCTTTTGCTGCAGAGGCAGCAGCTGAGGGTGAACACATGCTGCAGCCACAGCAAGAAATATACCCTTTGTTAGCATAGTCTGGCCAAAGCCAGCATTTTCTCAGTCCACACGCTTTATTACTGAAGGTTGTTTGTTGGTATGGGGAGCACGGCCATCTTAATAGCATCATGGGCCTCAGGGGAAGTAATGCACTGGGGCCCCTACAAGCCTGCCCCAATTTACAAACCTACTTTCAAGAAATAAAGTATACATAGTTGATAGATTTGAACATATATTTCTTAGTACTTTCAATAAAATTGATTTTAAAACAATAACAAGACATGCCATAAATCAAAAAGCACATGTATAAGCCACCATCCCTCATACTTTCTTCAACCTGTGTTTTTATACTTTCAGGAGTCTTTCACGTGGGTGATTGGGGGAGTAAAGCTATCCAGCTGAGCTGTGGGTTTACTGCTCCCCTTTAAGATATATTTACACCATATGCTGTGGGACTGTGGTGGGTGGCTATTTCAGCACAGTCCCACAGCATGACAAGGAAAAATGCCTTGTCTGTAGTATGTCCAGTTCACACTGTGTTGCAGTGGTGCATGCAGTACTTTTTTCAGCACAGTGCAAGACAATCCACCACCTCATACCACACAGCAGGCAGTTGAACTTTATAAAATGTCAGTGTAAAACTTCAATAAAGTTTGTTTAAAAAAAAAAGTAATAGTACAATGCACTGCAATCTACACTGCACTGATATTGCACAGCAGGTTATAATGCAGCCACTGGGGTGAATGAACCCTTAGCTGACGGGGCAGCAGCTGGGGGTGTACACATGCTGCAGCCACATTGCTTTGCTTTGTGACTGCTGCAAGAATTGTACCCACAGTTGCATTTGGCGGGCGCTACCACTCAACGAACGCAAACCCATTCAAATAAAATTGTATGCGTGTGTGTGCGCACATCAGGGAGTATGGGCGAGGCTGCCAAGACAGGCACAGTAGGGATTGAATAGATCACAAGGAGGCGAGACAAAATCATCGGCCTCAGCACACAAAGCTGTTCACTCCGAATCCTGTCTCTCAATATCGCACTCAGAGGATTTGTGTGAGTGAGATCATGAGTAACAGGATTAGTGCAGACAGCACAGTGACAGTACAGTGTGTGTGCCCATGCTAAGACAAGGACTGCCAGCTGGGTGGGGAGCAGGGGGCAAAACTGCAGCAGCTGCAATGATCAGTTGACAATTTGGAGATCATGGCAGGCAGCAAATGCTGGTGCCAGCTGCTAACAAAACTACAGTTAAACTTACTCCTCAGCACTGCCAGCAGCATCCGCCTGGACCTGAGGATTCCCAGCCAACCCTGATGGGGCCCCAATTTGCGTGCAGTGCAGGCTTTAAGTGGTTGTAAATCCACTAACAAAAAAAAACAAAAAAACTGCAAGACAAAGGCATACTAGCTTATTATGATTACTTACCTTAGATCAAAGCCCCTACAGCGGTCCTCGTACACACCTCCGGCCGGCAACATCGCTCCCAGGGTTACTT
Organism: Lithobates clamitans; assembly: GCA_037952925.1. Taxonomy (NCBI): domain Eukaryota; kingdom Metazoa; phylum Chordata; class Amphibia; order Anura; family Ranidae; genus Lithobates; species Lithobates clamitans. The sequence goes on from JBBGZY010000576.1 coordinate 140,029, forward strand.
CTGGGTATATCAGGCTCCGGCACTGTGATCGGCCGAAACCGCAATGATGTCACTCCCGCGCATGTGCGCCGGAGCCGCTGGTAACGGCATACTAGCTGAAGCAACGGCACGACATGCCGTCGCTTCAGTGCGCATTTGCCGATGCCGTCAGCACATGCTGATACAGGGAACATCTCCTAAACCATGCAGGTTTAGGAGATATCCAGGGTAGCTACAGGAAAGCCTTAGTATAGGCTTACCTGTAGTAAAAAGTGGTTGTAAAGGGTTTACAACCAGTTTAAAGCGGACCTTCAGTCATTTTTTCATCTATTAAATCTTCTGCCCTTGTTGTTTTAACTTTGGATAGTAAAACATTTTTTTTCTGCCAGTAAATACCTTATACAGCTCACTTCCTGTTTCTTGTCGGGTCATTAGCCTAGGCTTATGACATCATGCACAGCTCTCTCTCACTCTCGTTAGAGTTTGCCGGCATGGGAGGGGGGGTGAGTCATAAGAAGGCCAATGAGACCTGCAGGGCTGCAGAGCTGGAGGTGTGCCTCTGTGTGTCTTTATAAATCAAGGAAGTGAACAGGCAGCAGCTTCAGCTGCCCACAGTTAAAATGAATGCAGTCAGACTCAGTGGGTGGATATTTCTGCAGCATATTTGGCAAGTACAGAATCACAGTATAATTAAAATAATATGCAAAGTGGTTGGGGGGAAGCTTCAGAAGGGCAATGATGTTTTTATTACAAATTATGTGAGCTGACTGCAATTTCTCTTTAAAGGGCAGCTGCTTTGGGCTCCACAACAATGACTGGGCCTGGGGCAGTTGTCTCTTTTGCCCCACGTTAAAGACAGCCCTGATGTGGAGGTCTGAAATGATGTACATGTGTAGGTGGCTGAAGTGGGAAATGATACTTCCTTTTTGCAGGTCCACATTGGGCCCAACTTATGTTCTTCTACACAGGCCCACTGCATTCTGAAAATGACCCTGCTCAAAGCTTTTCCCCGATCCAAGATGGTTGCTGCCAGGAAAAATCACAGCCCAGAACTAGGCATAGTAAATTGGACCTGTGTTACAGTTCTGCTATCGAGAGTGCCAGCAAACTTATACTGAGTTAACTTTAGTCATCCGCCACCCTTTTTGTGTGATTTTTTTGGAAAATATAGTTACACCTTAAGATACTGAATCTGAAATTAACTGAGCTAGCGTTCCCAAAGCCAAGAAAAGCAGAACTAAATTACCGGTGTATTTTTGTTGGGCCGGTTAAGTGGACTCACACCATTGAAGGTTGCTCTTTGCCTTGTAACTGGTCCAAAGGATGCATTTCTTGTATTGAAACGAGAAAATCTTTGTTGTTTAAAACCAGGCTTTGATCTGAGAGGCCCTAAGAAATAAAGCACAGATTAAGCATTTATGGTTCTGCCAAAGTTAGAAATGAAAAATCCAGCAATATGCACACCGTGTATTTTTACTGATGGGCAGATTTTATTCTGAAAAGGACAGGATGGGAAATACTGCCCCTTGTTTTGACCTCCAGGACCTATCACCTCCAGGACCCCAGCAGCACATATACTGTATATATCATCCATCAGAGATCAGAAAATTGATTTGACAGATCTGGAAAACTCAAGAAATCAATTGCTTTGCTAAGCCACACATTTTCATTTCACCTGACATTATGGGCAAATTTGTCTGATCTGCAGAGAATCACGCAATCTGCAGTTCAATGCAAAATTAAAAATTAACAATTTTTCAAATCTATTGCACTATTTTATCTAGAATACATATGATGCAGTTATACTTAATACACACCTTGTTGGTTTCTTGGTGGAGCTCTAAAAAATCTCATGTTTCTAAAATTTATTCTTGTCCTTACTTCCTGACCAGCCTGGCTTGAGGACGGCCGAGGATCAGAGTCTTCTTTTTGAAGCTTAATTATGTCATCTAGGTGACAAAATACACATGTTGTACAAATTTAAACCATAAAGAAATTGCACTATACTTAAATGGTACACTAAAAAAAATACAGTATATGTTTTTTAAGGTATAGCCTTGTCATGGGGACAATTCGATTTTTTTCTGCATTCCACATAGAAGTTTTTGATGTTTTCACTCACTTTTACGTGTATCAGCTTCAAAGGTTACATTCACCTGAGGCAGAGCTTTGCCCTGCCTGGTCTCAGAAAGAGGTTTTGACCCAAGATGGGGGGGGGGGCCTGGGAGAAGACAGTGATTATTGCTAGAGGTTGCAATAACTGCAAGTGAATCCGCCAGGCTGGTTGTACCCAAGTTGATGGATCGATCAACTTGGTACAGTCAGCCTGCCCATAAACGATTCGAATCCTAGCTGGTTCCTGCTAAACTGGCCGAGATTCGAATCGTGCATGGCCAGCCTTAGTAGTGACCTGGCCATGGTTCAGGGCTACACCCCGGCAGACAGGAGGTCTTTGCCCAGGAGTCAGGAAAGCTCCACCTAGGAGAGAGGTGGGAGCCAGAGAAGCTGGGGCTGCTAGCAATGTGCACAGAGTTGTGTAGGAAGAGGGTCTGTGGGAGACAGACAAAAGCCTACAGGGTAAGGCCAGAGAACGAGTGCTGCATGAATAAGCCTAGAGGATGAATGTTCATTTGCTTTGATGGAAGATAAATGCTGAAAACCCCTGTGAGGAAAAACGTATGTTTTGTGTTTATGGAACTTTCTTTTAATACGAGTGGGCAAGAAAAGCCTTTTAAAGGAAGAAGAAAGTGAGTGTCTAAGTCCTTAAAGCTCTACATTTGAGTTCTCACATACAATATGACTGATTTTGCATCTGTACATTGTTATAATGCATGTTTTACTGTGCATTAGCTGAACGCAAGTTAACGCATGAACTATGGTGCAGTGTGTTATGGTAAAATTTATATGGAATGGTACCCCAATTGCAAATGTACCCCGTTGAACCACTTAGGCCTCATTCACATGGGCTTAAGGGCCTGTACAGCGTTAATAAAGTGTTTGTTTACACATTTGGAGCGACCTGGAACTGCAGGCAAGTTAGTGAATAGAGATGTAGTGGCTGTATACCCCTGTACATCTAAGCTTGACAGGTGTGCAGGGGTGAGTTCATGACCCCAAATTCACACAGTCTGCTTTCAGGGCTGTGCACCTTGCCTTGTGTATCTTTCAAACTGGGATGTGCATGCTTGTCCATACGGCCGCTGCATCTCCCTTCACTAACATAGGTGACCTGAACACAGCTCCAGTTGGCTCCAGGTACATATGCCTCTTTAATAAATTAGACAAGAAAAAATACTCCAAACTTCCAATATAAGAGATCGAAGCAGGGAGATATGATGAGTGTCACTTCATACAATATAGACAATTAAAAGTAAATCCAGCTATATTGGTGCAATAAAAGACACAGGGGGGGGGTATTTACGAAAGGCAAATCCACTTTGCACTGCAAGTGCACTTGAAAGTGCAGTCGCTCTAAATCTAAGGGGTAGATCTGAAACGAGGGGAAGCTCTGCTGATTTTATCATCCAATCATGTGCAAGCTAAAATGCTGTTTTTTATTTTCCTTGCATGTCCCCCTCGGATCTACAGCGACTTTACTTCCAAGTGCACTTGCAGTGCAAAGTGGATTTTCCTTTAGTAAATAACCCCCAGAATGTTTAAAAGCAGTCCATATCCTAAATATACCAACAAGGTAATACAATTTTGGAACTTGGTGGATCAACACTTTTCCCATCAGTACAGTGCTTCATCAGGATCCACGTGCCCTTGGATCAATTGGATATGGGACATGTAAGATATATCACAATCTATAACAAAGAATATATAAAATCAGTATAGACTATATTACAAAGATTAAATATATACACTGCAGAGGGACGGAGGGCCAAAAATGGAAGAAAGCAAATAGAGAAGAAAAAAAGCTCAATAATACTTTACAGGCCTCAGCACTTGTGTGAATAGGGCCTAATAGCTTCCCTTAAAAACGCAACTGCAACACACATAAAAATTAGATTTCTACTTGAAATGCATTTTCATGCTGTAAAATTAATGTCTTTTTTTGTCTAGGAAAACAGAGTAGTGTAAATAAGCCCTAAGTGAAAATGTTTATGTGTTATTGGACCCCCATGCAATATGTTCCAGTTTTTATTAAATTGACATTCCATAGCAAACAATCATGTTTTTTACTTACTGAAAACCATATTTATTTTATTCTGAAGTGGAGACAAATTATATGAATGTTGGTTGATGCTGTTATATTTGCAAAAATAACAGACACAACATAAATGAATAATACACTAAATTTTTAGAAAATCGTGCTTCTTCAAATACACATCAATGTAGACGGAGGGAAGAATCTCATTGAAGAGCTCTGTCATTTTTAATAATATGGTGGGAGAGGCAGCTCTTTAAGACACAGACTGCATAATGAATAGGTGTCCTTGTTACTTCCTCCATCAAATAGACATAAGAGTAATTACTGTGCACATTGACAGGATTCTTCTGAGAATGGGCAGCCAGTGAAAGCTGAGGAAGATTCTCCTGCTAGCAACTGCTGCTGTCAGACAAGTCCTGTGTCATCGGAGTGAGTGGGAGAACACAGCTGCTAATGGCTGAGACCGGCTGCGTTCTTTGCGATATGGTCCACAATAGAATGAAAATACTTAACCCACTGTGGCAGGAGAAGGCTAATGTGATGATTAAATAACTCGGAAAAGCTTTGACACTAGTATTTTTATGTTTCTCTATTCTTTCTTATTTTCACAGTTTAAAAGTCAACGCCACTTAAAATGCTTCTGTAGTCAGCATTGGTTGGTTGAATCACCTGTTTAAATCTCTTAAAGTGAACTTGTGCTTTGTGCATGCAGTGTTGAACAACATATTCGCTTTAGGTGACCATATTGCTATATTACTGCTTGCAGGAAAAGGCATACCCGTAATAGAAATAGCTTACCTTTACTGCCACCTGTGCAGCTGAATGCTTCTCCACTGCTTAGAAATAGTCCCCCGAAATCCACTGGAAAACCAACACAGGTGGCAGGAAAGGTATGTATGTGCAGTCAGTGTGCCTTTTCTTGCAAACTTTACTATAGCTGCTTAGGCCCTGGTGCATAAGATCCTGGAGTATTGGTGCAGGTAGAAAACATAGGTGCACCACCCAGCCCTTCTGCCAGCAGCCTGTAAAACTCTATGCAAGGCTGAAAGCTGCTACAACTTGGCATGGCTGAATGGAGCATCAAGTGGCACTAACAATTAGGGCAATTTGTGCCCGGGGATCAATGCTTTGAAAGCAGACTGCTTGTATTCCCAACCATTGTTCCTTGTCACATACTGCCCTATGCATCTATACCACTTGATGCACCACCCAGCTGCAGCAGCAGCTTTCAGCCTCTCATAGAGTATTACAGGTTGCTGGCAGCAGGACTCAACAGTGCCCCTATGCCTTCTGACAATCAAAACACCAGGCATCTCATGCACTGGGGCTTAATGCCCAGTGTTCATGAGGCCTTAGCCTTACGTTGCCCTTCTACCCCCACCTATTTGATCACCTGCACGAATGGAAAGAAGAAGCTCTACATGAACAAAACAACAGGTTCACTTAACTGCTGTTCTTCTCAGATGCACATCCATTCTTCCTTGTTACCCCCCTGCTCTGCTCAGCCTGCTGGGACTAAAAGGAAATAACTGATACTTCTGGGTATGAAGAGCATGTGAGTCATTCCCCTTCCTCCCACATGACTGCGCTAAAGCTTAATAATTGGCTAATCGGGCACCCAGAACTGTCACATGTACCATCATATTGTCAGACCTCCTAAGGGTAGCCACGCTAAGAGACCGCTATACACAAGGTAAAACTGCACAAAAATTGTGCCCCTTTTTCTGCTATAGTATGATGTAATGCCCCGTACACACGGTTGGACATTCCGACAACAAAATCCTAGGATTTTTTCCGACGGATGTTGGCTCAAACTTGTCTTGCATACACACAGTCACACAAAGTTGTCGGAAAATCCAATCATTCTGAACGCAGTGACGTAAAACACGTATGTCAGGACTCTAAACGGGGCAGTAGCCAATAGCTTTCATCTCTTTATTTATTCTGAGCATGCGTGGCACTTTGTGCGTCAGATTTGTGTACACACGATCGGAAATTCCGACAACGGATTTTGTTGTCGGAAAATTTTATAGCCTGCTCTCAAACTTTGTGTGTCGGAAAATCCAATGGAAAATGTGTGATGGAGCCTACACACGGTAAGAATTTCCGACAACAAGGTCCTATCACACATTTTCCGTCGGAAAATCCGACCGTGTGTACGGGGCATAATACTAAACCTTTCCACCAATGTTCTATATCCTAGTTAACTTTCTTTAAATATTTTAAATACTTCACTTGCTGCCGCCTGTGTTACCTCCCCAACTGTGAGGGAGGCAGGTGATCTGCAGCAGGCATTTGTCCTTTTCATATATAAGATGACTTATTTTATATTTTACTCAGTACCAACATGACCTATGCTTCTTGTGCATATGAATTTATATAGTTTCTACCAAGTTACAAATCCATTCATTATGTCTTCCATAGTTATTCATTTGAATATTCTTAACAGACTTCTGCCTGCAGTCCAGGCACCTTTGGCTTTTTCATCAATCATTATTACTATTGATGTAAGTAAGTTACTTTTTTCTTAGGTTAGCACTGTCACTTCACATGAGCTCACCTTTATTACATCACTTTCATTATGGTCTTTAGATGTTAACCATCTTATTTGTCACCTTTTGCACTCCTCCTCACAATCCATTCTCTTACACACCCACTTTCCTTTCCTCTCACTCCTACCCTATCCCCTTTTCCCCATTCCCCCTTCATTCTCCCCCCCCCCCCCCCTTATTCCTTCCCTCTTCTTCCACCTCCCCATTCCCTTCCCACCTCACCTTCACTCCCCATACCCCCACCACTCCCTCCCCCTCCCCCCCCTTCTTTTCACCCCCCCTTTTCACCCCCCCTTTTCCCCCTCCCCTTCTCCTCCTTTTCCTGGTCACCCCCTATTTCACCTTTATCATTTTAACCATTTTTACACAATTCTGTTGGTTAGATTCCAGCCCAAAAGATTTTTCAGAGCCCCACTGGCATTCCTCCATGTGCACTACACTTTGACTGTGTTTCGTGACTTGACCTTGAGGTGCAGATGAAAGGTCCTCAATTGGGTGAGCGATTGTTGATGGGTATGGTAGTTGACAGCTTACTCCTTTGTACTATTATTATTCCAACTTCAATTTTATATTGTATCCTCAGTCCATGCAATTGTTTTAATTTAGTTTTGTTTTGGTTGTATACAGTGCTACATCTAAATTATTTTTCAAACATCCCCTGATGAGCCAAGAGTGGCGAAACATCTCGGGACAATCATTCTAATGTCATCTGTTTTGAATTTTAGATGTATTCTTGTACATGTGCACATACATTTTATCAAACCTTTTATCATGTTTTGTATGTAACAATAAAATCACACATTTTTTGTACCTATCATGGTTTGAAATTATTTTTTCTTTGTTGGCACCTTAAAAGTCCCGCTAAATACTCTACCTTCCTTATAATTACGTATAGAGATGTTGGTGCCCTTTTCCTTCCTTATCATTGTCACCTACCCATTTTGCTACCTTCCACTGTCACATGTAAGTTTTAAATCACAACTTGAAGCTTACACAGGCTTATCTTCTTCAATACACTTCTGGCAGGGCAGCCCAACAGAGGAAGGTGAGTATATTGCTGCTGTATAATGTCATCCATGGGTAAAGTTAAAGTACAGTTTCACTTCAGTGCATTCATTTATAACTCCAGACCTCTCTAATGAGGTGCTAACAAAGGTGATACCAGGGTCGGGCCAAGACAGAGGAAGAAGAGGCACCTGTTTTGGACAACATGGTATTTGAGAAGAACTGGTAGCTCTCATGGGGATAATTCTCATTGGAATTCCTCGAATAAATAAAGAAGCCAGCATAGGTTTAAACTATCCTAAGTATGCACAACTGAAATATCTGTTATGAGTAGAGCAGGTCTCTAACTATTCATGAATACTGAATTCAAATGAACACATGGCAAATATGTAAATCTGCCTGCTTCTGTGGGCACACTTGATGCCATCCATGTATGATAGCCTATTGCATAGTTCCATAACTGCAGCTTTAAGACACTGAGATGTTCTGACTGGCCAGCTTGAGATAGCTGCCTACCATCAAACAAGTCATCAGAGAAGAGGGACCTGACACCATTTCAAAAGGCTACACATATATATAGGTCACTCCAGAAGTTCCACTTTTTACAGCATTGTGGATGCCAGAGGGCCAAATAACAGGTTCTTCACCTTTACACACTCAGACATTGACATCAGTTTAGCCTTGAATGGCTTTTCAGATAATCATCATAACAGCACAACAGACCTTGAAGGTTCCAGATATTCAGGACTCTTAATTTTTCACTGCAGAAAAAAACCACAGTCAACTTTTATATGACAAATGGCCTCAACATATCCTCAGGGGTGAGAGATAGTAAAAAATATGAAACAATTGTTTAATGTTTCCTTAAGACGAAGGGAATAAAATCCAGATGCATTAAGTCCATTTTCAAACTCATGTCAAAGCACAAGGGCAAGAGGACCATATGTATTTTTTACCTTTGTCCTTAACAATTGCTGTCCTTATTCTTTGTTAATATATTTCTATTTAATATGTCTATGCCCTGCCCTCTGTTCTTAGAAATGGAAAAAGCCCCTTGAGGGTGAATATATCCAAGCAATAGAACAAGCTATTTAGACGTTGATTTGTGAAAGAATGAGACAGAATGTCATTGTATGTGTCTGAGCAAGAGGTAATCCAAAGTGACACCCCAAACAATGTACTGCAAAGCCTGTAATTCAACAATGCAGAATGCAGCCAGTGTGTGTAATTGTATATGCATTAGGGTAATACATGTTGGGTAGAATACAGTGAATGCACTTTTAACATATTATACCAGTATATAAATATATATATACCTGTATTGTACAAGTTGTATTTTTGAGGATTATTTCATTATTGAACAACTACAGTCAATCCAAAATGTTAATAAACCTCAAACCTGAATATTTTTTGAAAGTAAAAGTGAGGTGTTGGCCTCCTTAGGACAATATCTACCTGTGCACAATTATTGGACAGCTATTAGTCTGCAGAATTACTATGCAACTAAATGAAAAATGAAAAATGTCCCATCTCCGCCTATTTTTATCTGTTAAAGTGAGAATAATAAACAAACAACTCATAATTTACAAATAAACATTTCTGACATTTCAAAAAAATCAATAAAAAAACTTGGTGATCAATATAGCCACCCTCCTTTTCAATAACAGTCATAAGCCTTCCATTCATGGAGTTTGTCATTTTCTCAATCTGTTGCTGCTCAACTTTTTGTGCAGCAGCAACCACAGCCTCCCAGACACTGTGCAGAGAGGTGTACTGTTTTCTTTCACGGTAAATCTCCCATTTAAGAAGGGCCCACAAGATCCGTCAGGTGAGGAAGGGGGCAATGTAATTATTCTTTCATCTTTAAGGCCTTTACTGGCTAGCCTTGCAGTGGAGTACTTTAATGCATGCAGTGGAGCATTGTCCTGCATAAATATCATGGTCTTCTTGAAAGATACAGACTTTTTCCTGTACCACTGCTTGCAGAAAGTGTCTTCTAAAAACTGGCAGTAGGTTAAGGAATTCATTTTGAGTCCATCTTCAACCCAAAAAGGTCCAACTAGCTCATCTTTAATAATACCAGCCCATACAGTACCCCACATCCACCTTGCTGGCATCTGAGTGGAAGTGGAGCTCTGTGCCCGTTACTGATCCAGCCACAGGCCCATCCATCTGGTCTATCAAGAGTCACTCTCGTCTCATCAGTCCATAAAACCTTTGAAAAATCTGTCTTCAGATATTTCTTGGCCCAGTCTTGATGTTTCAACTGATATGTCTTGTTCAGTGGAGGTCAGGATTTTAACCTTCCTTAACCTGCCATGTCCCTGAGCACTGAACACCTTGTACTTCTAGCCAGTCCAGGTAGGAGGAAGTTCTGGAATATGGTAGCACTGGAGTATAATGGGTTCCTGGTAGCTTTACATTTGATTCTTCTCAAATTAATTTGCATCTTTTTTTTTTCTCATTACGTTTCTTGTGACCCTGTTGACTACTTGCGTTTACGTTTGATGGTTCTGTGATCACTCACCAATATCTTATCAATTTCAAGAGTGCTGTAACCCTCTGAAATACTTTAAAATTTTTGACTTTTCAGGGTCTGCACCTAAATGCAGGTAATCGCAATCGCTGAGTTTATCCCTTTTGGGTGCCACCCACGCAAGGCTTATGTCAGCAGTGGGGGGTTTTACACTTACACGCCTACTGTCAGCTTTCAAATAGAAGTGAAATTGGCACCCTCCTTTAACATGCTTCCTGGGCCTGGGGTCAACATGGTGGGTGTTGCCACTAATCTCCTGCGCTCAAAAGAACCCAGAAGTGACGTGATTACATCACTTCTAGTTTTAGTGCAGGCTGCTGTGACCAGAAAAGTAGAGAAGGGAACACAATCTGGGATTCATTATCTTCAGTGGGTGGCAAGGGAAACTTTACAGGTTTAATAGTCCCCTGGTAACGAGAATAGTCTCGGTAAAGAGAACACGTCACAGCAAAATGCTATCACATAGGGGGCTTGAAAGCCCCCTATGTGATAGCAATAAAGTTAGGCGAAATATCCAAATTAATTGAAAGTCCCCCCTACACACACACAGAAGCATAAAGGCATACATCAGTGTGCCTATGTTTGAAAAGGCTGATTGTGCTTCACATATTGAATATCACCACGCATGCCATAGTGCAAACAAGAATTCTGGGACCAACATGGTTAACTCAAAACTGATGACCTGTAATTGCTTTTAAAATATCACCTGTAAAAAATTTGGCTCACTCAGTTTTAATGCTTGACATGTTTGGTATCTATTTAGTTAGTTAGTGCAACCTCACTTTTTATATTTCATCATAAAATAGGGAAATATACCGTGTTTGTGTATTTTTTTTTACTGAAATAATCTGTTTATTTGTGCTAATTTCATGTTACATAAAAAATTGGAACTACCACCATTTGATTCTCCAAGGTCTCTGCTTTCAGAAAAGATAATGGATTAAAGATTATGTATTTGAACATGGCTGTGTTTCATGGCCTCCAGTCTTCATTAAAGGAACCTCGGTGATAGCATGAAGTCTGGGAAATTTAGTTGAGCAGTTTGGTAAAATGTATTCAAATTTGGGAGGACCCATATTACTGCACGTGAGGATTGAAGAATGAAAGCGGAGTTCCACACATTTTTTAGTTTATTAAGAGTCAGCAGCTACAAAATGAATAGCTGCTGACTTTTAATAAACCAACACTTACCTGCCCCACGGTCCAGCGATGTGGCCACCCGGAGGCTAGTTCCTCTCCCCCTCCTCTCCTTGGCGCCGTCATGGTAACTGTGGGCACCTGGCCGTAGCAGCTTACGGCTTCACTGCTCATGCGTGAGTCGCGCTGTGCTCTCCTATTGGCCAGCCGATCTTCTGGGACCTGAGTTGTTTCCCAGAAGATTGCTGGCAGGGAGGGGCCGCCTAGGGCGAGAGGAGGAGTCGCCTAGCCGGCCAAAGATAGGAAGCAAGGAAGTGGGACAGGAAGTTCCATGAAAAAAAGGGTACACACTCCCCCCCAAAAAAAATTACATGCCAGGGGGCGCGGTGTGCGTAAAACAGAAGTTCCACTTTTTGGGTGAAACTCCGCTTTAAGTCTAGGTTTACGATTATTCTAAGTGAATCCCATATCTGGTGTTACAGTATATGGAATAAAGCACACATGAAGCACGTATGAGTTCTGAGGAAAAGGTTAACCCCTTGAAATGCATTAGCTTCTGCTTCTGTTATAATGTCATTTATGCCCAACTTGAGTACTGTTTGAGGTGGTTCTTGAAGTTGGTTTCCGAGTATATCCACTTATGTTGTATACAATAAATGGTATCTTAGGTAATGCGCAAGGCTGGTACTCCCCCATTTTTGGTCTTTGTCGAGCAGCTACTAGGATCCCCAAGTCTGAACTGGGCAGCAAGACCTAAAGCAAGTTGCTTACCCGCTGAAGCCTAATAAAGAGAATTCAATGGGATGATGGTTATATTTACCTGCCACTAACCACCTAGACTTGAGCGCTGAAGAGGCTTTTTTTGTTAGAGTTAAGAGTCACAAGGATAACCGTGAAATAGTACAGCAGTTTTGGGAGGTAAGTCATATTTACTCTGTCTCTGAGCATCACACTACCCAGCCAAGTGGTAGGGAAATTGTCCTATCCATTAAGGAGCGATTTGAGTTCTCAAAAGAGAAAGGTAGATAATTTTGCATATATGCTATTATAGGAGTCAGTCAAGTAGATCCTTAAGTATGGAAGAGCAGGTAAAGCCCATGGAAAATCATATGAGTGATGCAATTGGTCAACAAGCTGGTGCAAGAGTGTGACGTTAAACACCTTAGACTTGTGAGTACTGATAATGAGGCCAGAGGCATAATGGGACAGTGTCTGTAAAATTGAAGTCAGAGCAATAATCGGGTAAGTGATATATGGCCCTGACATCTTGATGCACATATTTCATCAATTAAAGTGATTGTAAAGGCTATATATTTTTTATTACAATAACAAACATGTTATGGCCACAAACCTCCTCTTCTTGGGTCCCCACTGGTTCTCTAGGCTCCTCCTCTTCTCTGTGTGCCCCCATAGAAAGCCACTTGCTATGGGGGCACACCTGTTGGCTTACTCCTAAGCCAGGCTGTGTGTATCTATTAACACACACAGCGCAGCCCAGTACAGCCCCCTGCTCTCTGTTTACAGGATTTGACTGACAGCTGCAGGAGCCAATGGCTCCCACTGCTGCCAGAGTCCCTGTGAGAAGAAGGAGAGGGGGAGAGAAAACTTGAAGCCTGGACAGTGCTGGATCACTGACAGCTCAGGTACAGTAATGCCCCGTACATACGGTCAGATTTTCCGATGGAAAATGTCCGATCGGAGCGTGTTGTCGGAAATTCTGACCGTGTGTGGGCTCCATCGGACATTTTCCATCGGATTTTCCGACACACAAAGTTGGAGAGCAGGAGATAAAATTTTCCGACAACAAAATCCGTTGTCGGAAATTCCGATCGTGTGTACACAAATCCGACGGACAAAGTGCCACGCATGCTCAGAATAAATAAAGAGATGAAAGCTATTGGCCACTGCCCCGTTTATAGTCCCGACGTACGTGTTTTACGTCACCGCGTTCAGAATGATCGGATTTTCCGACAACTTTGTGCGACCGTGTGTAGACAAAACAAGTTTGAGCCAACATCCGTCGGAAAAAATCCTAGGATTTTGTTGTCGGAATGTCCGTGTGTACGCCCTATAAGTGTTTGGTTGGGGGGGGGGTATAGTTGGGTGTTGTTTACCTTAATGCAGGGAATTTTATAAAAAAACAAACATGTTATACTTACCTGCTCAGTGCAGTGGTTTTGCACAGAGCAGCCCAGATCCTCCTCTTCTCGGGTCCCTCACTGGCACTCCTGGCCCCTCCCTCCTGCTGGGTACTTGCTATGGGGGCAAACGAGCTGAGCCGCTGCTCTGTGTGTCCATTCACACACGGAGCCGAGGCTTGGCCCCACCTCCTCTGTCTCCTGATTGGCTCACTGGCTGTGATTGCCAATGGCGAGTCCTGGAGAGGCAAGGCTCTAGTGAACATCGCTGGATCAGGAGGGGGCTCTGGTGAGTATTGGGGGGGGGGTTCGTTCTGCAAACAGAAGGTTTTTTACCTTCATGCATAGAATATATGAAGGTAAAAAAAAAAAAAAAAAAAACCCTTGTACCTTTACAACAAATTTAAGGCCCCTTTCAGACCTGCGGATCCCTATTTAGCCATCTGCTTGCTCAGCGGGGATCGCTCCATTAATCACCGCTGAGCCGGCGGATGACAAGTCCATCTCTGCACACTGTGCAGGGATGGACCTGTCAGAGAGAGCGCTCTCCTCTATGGGGGGATCGGATGATTACGGACCGCCTGTCCGTTTTCATCCGATCCGCCAGACGGATGGAAAATAGGACATCCATCTGTCTGGATTTTGCGGATCGGATGTCAGCGGACATGTCACTGTTGACATTCGTCGCTCCATAGAGATGTATGAAACGACCGTTCAGATCCGCCTGGATCTGAACGGTCTGCACATGTGAAAGGGGCCTTATGGGAAAAAAAAACACACAAGCTATAGAACTACTTTAGGGATCAAAGAGGTATTACAAGTCAGATTTAGTAATGTCTAAACACAATCATAAAATCTCAGCAAAGTCTCCTGAATATGATATTGTCCATCCTCTGTCACATATCAGAAATGATTGTTTACTTCTGTCATGCTGATCAGCTTTAATGCAGCCCTTTGTATAAAATGACACCGGAGATTTGAAACAGTGCTTCTTCCATTGCGGGTTAAAGTTGGCACATTGTAGCTACTCAAAAATATACAGCATCCAGTTGTAAATGACATATCAAAGCCTTTAATCTGTTTGAAGATGAATACATGCATGCTCTAGTTATGGCAGAATATTAAACAGCTACACAATGTATACAAAATGTCCTGATTCAGGTTTCAAGTTCTTTCACTAAAACGCTTTCTTGATCAGAAGTAAATGCTACATTATAAACACTTATGGCAGCTTGCCTGTAAAATATATAAAAGCTAGCAGCTCAAACATTTCTGATTAAGAATGAGGTTTAAGGTGAATTCTGCATGTCAGATTTGCAGTCTCGGTGTAGTTACGGGCAGATTTTTTTTTAAACCATGATGCACTGAAATGCATGGTCTTTAAACCTGGGCCAGAAATAGGGGCTTTTGGATAAACCAGCCCTCTCACTATAAAAGTAGGGCTGCAGAGCGGCCATAGTGTTAGCGTAGATTTATTTATATATATATATATATATATATATATATATATATATATATATATATATATATATATATATATATATGTAAAAACCTCCCTTTCCTCTGAAGCCCGAACCATGTTGGATTGCACTTCAGACACTACTGATGCCTCCTTACTGACTGCTTTAACCCCATCTTTGCTGTCAAATGCACCGCAACCGTATGCATTGCACGCACTTGAGGGCGCTTCCCCATTTGCTTCTGTGTGTTGCGTTTGGCGAGCTTGCTGCTTGTCAATCACTACATATCAAGGAATATTTTGCTGTGCCCATGGTATGTAAACACCCCTGCCCACTGACTATTGTAGCTTGGGGGGGTCTCACGTCTAAATTAAGCCTTATGCCTCGTACACACGCTCGGACTTTCCGCCAACAAAACTGTGTTACTACATGATTTTTCAGCTCTTTAGCGCCACCCTTTGGGCTCCTTCTGCTAATTTATAGTTAGTAGATGTTTGGTGAGTGTTGATTCGCGCTTTTCAGTTCGTGCTCTTCCGTTCGTTTCTGAACGGCCGTTCATCAACCAGACATGTTGCGGAATCAGGGGAGATAACATGTTATTTATTATTGGCCTTGGAGTTATTGCTTTGGCATTATTTTTTTGGTTGAATAATGATTTGATTTGGTATTTTTTCTATATTTTTGGATGCATAGAATGCCCTTTTTGGTTAAGTTCTATTAGCAGATAGCATGTCTAATTTTATTTTTTTTATTTTTCTAATGCACAATTAAAGAAACTGTGGAGAATAATACTTGGCTATGTGTTTTACTTCAAATGACAGTTTGGGAGTAGGCAGTTACATTTTAAAAAATACAACGTAAAATTGACCAGGGACACCAACATAGTTGTATCTTTGTTCTTAAAAACCACGGGATAATGGTGTTGTGGTAACTTGCACAAATAAAAAAAAAACATAATAATATTATTCTTGATATCACTAGAAAAAAAAAGCCTTTGAAAATGTGTTTGCAATAACTCCATCAGTATCACCAGCAAAGCAGCTTCATTATTATCCCATTAAAGAAGAAGAGAATTGTGCGCTACATTTGGAGATTTCATAATTTTCCACATCACAAATGTTAATTCTTCATTACAAACACTAGTTTACAAGACCGACCGCTTCTGCTTCCAAGCATGTGTGTTTGTACTTTGGATTTTTGTCCGACGGACTTGTGTACACACGATCGGAAAGTCCGACAACACACATTTGTTGGCGGGAAATTTGAAAACATGCTAGCCAACATTTGTTGGCGGAAAGTCCGACAATTGTCCGATGGAGTGTACATACGGTCGGATTGTCCGCCAACAACCTCTTACTATTGGGGACATGTTTATCTAAGTTTACTTCGTGGTTGATTTATTTTAAAGTGATTGTAAAGGTTTGTTTTTTGTTTTTTTTTATAACATGTCATACTTACCTGCCCTTTGCAATGGTTTTGCATAGAGCAACCCTGATCCTCCTTTTCCTGGCTCTGAGAAAGAGGCAAATCCTCGAAACACATCAGTCTGCTGAACTTCTGGAATTCGATCTGTTATGTGATATGTTGTATTGTGGACCTGCAGCTGTTGTTTTATATGAAAAGCTGTGATGCATTTGTCAATTTGTGAGTATAATACTTACCCTTTTTTTTTTCAATTAAAGATTATTGTTGAGGATAATGTACTAGGCCTGTGCGCCCTTTGTTTTGTTTTGTGATTTCAGTGACTTTAGACTCCCCCAGTTTTATGAGGGCAGAAAGGCGTGGCATATCCAGGCAAGCCGGATTCGATTATAGATAATCACCACTTTGGGCCCACTTTCAACCGCAGGAGATTTTGTATTCGTTACAGTTGTGCTCATACGTTTACATACCCTGGCAGAGTTTATGATTTCTTGGCCATTTTTCAAAGAATATGAATGATAACACAAAAACTTTTCTTTCACTCATGGTTAGTGTTTGTCTGAAGCCATTTATTATCAATCAACTGTGTTTACTTTTTTTAAATCATAATCACAACAGAAAATACCCAAATGACCCTGATCAAAAGTTTACATACCCCAGTTCTTAATACCGTGTATTGCCCCTTTAACATCAATGACAGCTTGAAGCTATTTGTGGTATTTGTGGATGAGGCTCTTTATCTTCTTAGATGGTAAAGCTGCCCATTCCTCTTGTCAAAAAGCCTCCAGTTCCTGTAAATTCCTGGGCCGTTTTGCATGAACTGCACGTTTTGAGATCTCCCCAGAGTGGCTCAATGATATTGAGGTCAGGAGACTGAGATGGCCTCTCCAGAACCTTCACTTTATTCTGCTGTAGCTAAAGACAGGTCGACTTGGCCTTGTGTTTTGGATCATTGTCATGTTGGAATGTCCAAGGACGTCCCATGCGCAGCTTCCTGGCTGATGAATGGAAATGTTCCTCTAGTATTTTTTGATAACATACTGCATTAATCTCTCCAACAATTTTGACCAAATTTCTTGTGCCTTTGTAGCTAACACATCCCCAAAACATCAGCGATCCACCTCCGTGTTTCACAGTAGGAATGGTGTACCTTTTCATCATAGGCCTTGTTGACTCCTCTCCAAATGTAGTGTTTATGGTTGTGGCCAAAAAGCTCAATTTTGGTGTCATCACTCCAAATTACTTTGTGCCAGAAGGTTTGAGGCTTGTCTCTGTGCTGTTTGGCATATTGTAATACCTTGTGACATTTGCGTAGTAATGGATTTCTTCTGGCAACTCAACCATGCAGCCCATCTTTCTTCAAGTGCCTCCTTGATGTGCATCTTGAAACAGCCACACCACATGTTTTCAGAGAGTCCTGTATTTCACCTGAAGTTATCTGAGGGTTTTTCTTTGCATCACAAACAATTTTCCTGGCAGTTGTGGCTGAGATTTTAGTTGGTCTACCTGATCGTGGTTTGGTTTCAACAGAACCCCTCATTTTCCATTTCTTGGTTAGAGTTTGAACACTGCTGATTGGCATTCTCAATTCTGGATGTAACCTGTCTGCATCCAGGGCTGATCATCTTTCCCCAACCACAGGTAACAGCTGTATGTGCGCATACATGCATACAGTGGCGGACAGTTGTGGCTCCTGTCAGCCTGTCATTGCTTTGAATAGGCTTCCAAACCGCAGCTGTTGACAACTGTCAGTGATTCTTGCTGCAGGAATCTGACAGTCCTAATTGCAATTATGAATGGAGCCAAATAAATCTTTTTTTTTTAATGTATACAAATCCTGCATAGTTAGCAACATAACATAATGTCATGAGATATTAGTGTATGTTAGTATGTTAAAGCTAAGGCCTTACTTCCAAGTTATCTACTATATTATTATTAGTAAGAGGTATATTTCAATTTTATACACAGTATATCTATATATACTTTATTACCAAAAGTATTACTACGCCTGCCTTTACACGCACATGAACTTTAAAGGCATCCCAGTCTTAGTCCGTAGAGTTCCATTTTGAGTTGGCCCACCCTTTGCAGCTATAACAGCTTTATCTCTTCTGGGAAGGCTATCCACAAGGTTTAGGAGTGTGTCTATGGGAATGTTTGATCATTCTTCCAGAAGCACATTTGTGAGGTCAGGCACTGATGTGGACAAGAAGGCCTTGCAGTCTCCACTCTAATTCATTTCAAGGTGTTCTATCAGGTGAGGGCAGGACTCTGTGCAGGCTAGTCAAGTTCCTAAACCCGAAACTCGTTCATCCATGTCTTTATGGAACTTGCTTTGTGCTCTGGTGCGCAGTCATGTTGGAACAGGAAGGGGCCACCCCCAAACTGTTCCCACAAAATTGGGAGCATGAAACTGTCGAAAATGTCTTGGTATGCTGACGGCATAAGAGTTCCCTTCACTGAAACTAAGGGGCGAAGCTCAACCCCTGAAAAACAACCCCACCCCATAATACCCCCTCTTGACCTCAACACCTTTGGGATGAATTAGAACGGAGACTGCAAGCTAGACTGTGACTGCGAGCTAGGCCTTCTCATCCACAGTGCCTGACCTCACAAATGCTCTTCTGGAAGAATGGGTATACATTCCCACAGACACATTCCTAAACCTTGTGGACAGCCTTCCCAGAAGAGTTGTTAAAGCTGTTATAGCTGCAAAGGGTGGGCCAACTCAATATTGAACCCTGAAACTGGGATGCCATTAAAGTTCATGTGCGTGTAAAGGCAGGTGTTCCAATACTTTTGTGATATAGTGTATATCGCTTTCTTTATAGACCTTCCTTTGCATCATGCTACTTGATGGCTAAAATTAGTAAATCCACGAGAATCTCTGTTCCAAGTGTGAACAGGTGCTAAGCTCCTCTTGCCAAGTGTTGTTGAGCTATACTAATACAGTATGTAGGATTTTTCTGTTAAAGCTGAACTCCAGCCAGACAAAAAGGCACATCATTAACCACTTGCCGACCACCGCACGCCGATGAACGTCCCTTTTTTGGGGACGGATATCGTTGTCATGGTTGCAGATAGCTGCCATAACCCCGGTATCCCCATTTTCGGCCGGCAGTCGACTACAAGATAAAAGCGGTCTCTGCGGCGGATTCGCTGTGAGATCACTTTTATCGGTGGCGGGACAGGGGCCCCCCTCCGGCCGCGATCTGGTGCCCTCTGCCACTTACCGGAGCCGTCGTCAGCGGCGGAGGCGATCGCGTCCTCTCACTTGCCGTGCATAAAGACAAGTGACGAGTCAAGATGGCCCCCACCCGTCTCCAGGACACTGCAGGGCGGAAGCGACATCATAGCGTCACTTCCGCTCATACCTCTTAAAGCCACATTTTTCAAATGACATTTTTTTAAATTTTTTTTATTGCATTTAAGTCCAAATATGAGATCTGAGGACTTTTTGACCCCAGGTCTCATATTTAAGAGGACCTGTCATGCTTTTTTCTATTACAAGGAATGTTTACATTCCTTGTAATAGGAATAAAAGTGACCCAAACATATATATTTTTTAAAAAACAGCGTAAAAGCAAATAAAATCAAATAAAATAAAGAAGAAATTTTTTTTTTAAAAATGCCCCGTCCTGACGAGCTCGTGCGCAGAAGCGAACGCATATGTGAGTAGCGCCCGCATATGAAAACCGTGGTCAAACCACACATGTGAGGTATCGCCGCAATCGTTAGAGCGAGAGCAATAATTCTAGCCCTAGAACTCCTCTGTAACGCAAAACATGCAACCTGTAGAATTTTTTTAACGTCGCCTATGGAGATTTTTGAGGGTAAAAGTTTGACGCCATTCCACGAGCGGGCGCAATTTTGAAGCGTGACATGCTAGGTATCAATTTACTCGGTGTAACATTATCTTTCACAATATAAAAAACAAATTGGGCTGATTTTACTATTGTCTTATTTTTTTATTCAAAAAAGTGTTTTTTTTCCCAAAAAAATGCGTGCTTGTAAGACCGCTGCGCAAATACGGTGTGAAAAAAAGTATTGCAATGACCGCGATTTTATTCTCTAGGGTGTTAGAAAAAAAATATAATGTTTGGGGGTTCTAAGTAATTTTCTAGCAAAAAAACTGTTTTAAACATGTAAACACCTAAATTCCAAAAGGAGGCTGGTCCTTAAGTGGTTAAAGCCTTTTTCACACGGATGTACTTAAAGTAGAATTCCAGGATTGATCTAACATTAAACCCATTCCCACCCCCCCTCCCCCTCCTAACATCTACACTAGGTACCCTGTAGCAGAAAGATGTATTAACTTATCTATTCTCAGCCTGCTCCAGTCATGTGATCAGCTCCCCTCTGTCAGCCAGTGGTGGCTTCAAAGGAGAGGAGGGAGCGCTGGCAATGGATGGCCCATAGTTAGCCTATGGGTGACATCACTGCTCATGTATTCCAGCTGTTGTCAGAGCACTCTCTGCTCTCTATTATAGCCGGTGCTGACATGGGGGAGATCACGTGACCGGACCGGAGCTGCCTTAGAATATGTAAGTATATGCATCTTTCTTCTACAGGGTGGCTAGAATAGGTATTAGAAGTGTGTGTGTGTGTGTGTGTGTGGGGGGGGGGTAGTTTTAAGTAGTAGTAGTTTTATTCCGGAATTCCACTTTAACCCCTTCCTGACCGCCACACGCCGATATATGCCGGCAGAATGGCATGGGTGGGCAAAAGGGCGTACAGGTACGTCCCCTTTAAGATGCGGAATTGTGGGCACCGCGTGCTCCGTGACCCTGACCGCGGGTCCCATGGACTCAATGTCCGCCGGGTGCCCCTGATCGTGTCACGGAGCGGAAGAACAGGGAGATGCCTTTGTAAACAAGGCATTTCCCCATTCTGCCTAGTGACATGACAGAAATCACTGCTCCCTGTCATCGAGAGCAGGGATCGCTGTCATGTGAGTAGTAGCCCATCCCCCCCCCCACAGTTAGAATCACTCCCTAGGACACACTTAACCCCTTGATCGCCCCCTAGTGTTTAACCGCTTCCCTGACAGTGACACGGTAATCAGTGCATTTTTATAGCACTGATCGCTGTATAAATGACAATGGTCCCAAAAAAGTGTCTGATGTGTCCGCCATAATGTCGCAGTCACAATAAAAATCGCAGATCGCCGCAATTACTAGTAAAAAAAAAATAATAATAATAATGCCATAAATCTATCCCCTATTTTGTAGATGCAAACCAATCAATATACACTTATTGCAATTTTTTTACCAAAAATATGTAGAAAAATACATATCAGCCTAAACTGAGAAATAAATTAAGCAAAAAAGGAAAAGATGGTGGGACTTTATATGAAGCACATAACTTCAGTTATGTGCTTCATATAAAGTCCCACCATCTTTTCCTTTTTTGCTTAATTTATCAGGGATGGAGGCATATGTTACTATTGCCTCATATAAAGTCCAAATCTATTTTAGCTTTAGGCTTTGTTTTTCTCTGAGAAATAAATTCGTTTTTTTTATATATTTTTTGGGGATATTTATTATAGCAAAAAGTAAAAAATATTGCTTTTTTTTTTCAAAATTGTCGCTGTTCTTTTGTTTATAGCGCAAAAAATAAAAACCACAGAGGTGATCAAATACCACCAAAAGAAAGCTCTACCTGTTGGAAAAAAGGACATAAATTTTGTTTGGGTGCAAGGTCGCAGGACCGCGCAATTGTCAGTTAAAGCGACGCAGTGCCATATCGCAAAAAGTGCTCTGGTCATTAAGGGGGCAAATCCTGAAGTGGTTAAGCTTACACCCGTGTGAGGGCTGTGCTTGCCTGCACAAGATGCACAGGTGTTCCATGCATCCACAGACAGGCAGTCCCATTCACATGAATTGAGAAGCAACAACTGCACTAACACAGCCACTGCTCCCAATGTGACATCCATGTGAATGAGCCCTTAAAGTGCGCATGTGCCCAGACTATGTACATTAAAATATTCAAACATATTTAGCAAGCAGGTAAAGAACAATAAAATGACCTCCCTAGCTACTTTTAAAATGGGTGGGGAGAGGGGAATAAAATGCCTAGAATTCTGCTTTCATTTTTTCACAATGCTTACAGATACAGAGATGAATGAAGGCATGTTTACTGCAGTCCTACAGCTTGTTTAAAATATTGAAATACTTTAGTATGTATGAGCTGGACATGGGTTCTCTTTAATTTTATTTTTACTCAGCTTATGTAAGTACCTAAAGTGAAAAATATATATATATTTTTTTTTTTCATTTGAATCAGATTTTTTTTATTTAAATTGATTTTTTTGATTTTTATCAAATTTATTTTAATAAAATGTATTTGGAGTAAAACTCTATCTAAAGGTAGTTTTCTATTTACGATACCTTAACAATTTTGTTTATCCAGCATAAAATGAAGCTTAGTTATGTAGCATGAGGCTGTATATTCTGTAATATTTACATTTTTGGTAAACTCATTCAATGAATCCAAGCTCTGCAAGCTGAGATAACATGCACTACATTGATGCATTCACACAATTTTCACAGTAACCATGAGATAAACCTTCAGGAATATTCCTTTATCCCATTGTTTTGCAAATCTATGTACACAGCAAACTGTAGGATTGAATCAGTTCTGATATTGCTGTTTTACTAACCTGACAGCTTATTATTCTAAATAGGAAACCTTCATTTTGTTTGCAAATATTAAAGATTCTAACTACCAGCAAGAATAAGTCCTTACATTTAAAGAGCACCTGTCATTTCAGATCCATCATGGCAGCTCCTGTTAGCGGGCGTCCACTCACCTACTGCCGCCACATCCCTCACCTTGTTGTGTCACCTCCGCATCACCAGCCGTCCCATTAAAGTGAATGAGACTATGGAGAGTGAATGAGTCAACAGCGGGTCAGAGAAGGAGCCACTGTGGGACAGAAATGACAGTTGCTCTTTAAAAATTATGATTTAAATCGAGTTGATTTGAATCAAGCCTTTTTACTGGTGATTTAAATCGACTTGATTTAAATCAAATCCACCCTGCCTAAAGTTGATTTTATTTGAAGTATAAGCAGTGTATCCACTAATTGTAACTGAGAATATGATGTCATCTACCCAACTGTGCTTTGTGGCAGATCTCTAGAAATCACAGGATTGCTAAACAGCTCTGTTTGATTTGTTTATTTGGTATATTTAGCTGTTTCCACAGAGTTGAGTTCCTTGTCTACAATATTACAATATGTCTATGATAACACGGTACACTCTTAAGGGCTCATGCATACTGCAGCTCAAAAAGAAAAAGGGTTATGGTGCTAGGTAGCACCAGGTACTACTGTCAAACTGCAGAGTTACAATTCCCATGGCCTCAAGCCTTGTGGACCCGGCATGTATACAACCCTATCAGGTTCCAATCTTAGAATACAGATGGATGGCCAGGGGGGTGGTAAGACAGGCTGGAACATTTTTAGTTTTTTTCATGAGATTAGAGCATATATAATATAATTTATCAAGTTCTAAATTTGATTTTTTTATAAAGCCATCAACTGCACACCAGTACAATTTTGATCACAAGTTGGATGTAATTGAAATGCATCTAAATAATTTTGAACAATAGAGATTAAACAAAATGGAATGTGCATATACTGTAAATACCGGTAAGTGAATTTGACATTTTCATTTAAAGCACCTGAGAGCTACAGAAGCTAATTTTTCAGCTATCATGGACCTGTTCTTGTGCTCAAAATTTCCCTTTGTTAGCCTAAGGCTGGGTTGGACGGACTCCGCTAGCTCAGCAGGGGATCGCTTCTTTGAGAACCCAGATTGCTCCTGATCACTGTGCAGGGACGGACCTGTCAGTGCGCCGCTGTTCTCTATGGGGAGATTGGATGAAAATAGATGGCCTGTCCGTTTTCATCTGATCCAATCAGATTCACTGGACGGATGGCGAACGTATCGCCATGTCTGTTTTGAGGGGATCTTGTCGGATCGGATGGCAGGCGGGTGTCAGCGGACACATCTCCGCTGAATTCCACCTGCCCAAAGAAGTCAATGGGTGGCCCGCTCGGATCCACCTGAAAAACGGGCAGATGGATCCGAGCGGGCCGACAGTGTGAAAGGGCCCTTATTATTACTATTATTATTTTTGCACAGAATGAAAAAACAGCAAACATTGTAAAACACTGTATATCAACAGTCCACATAATCAAAAACAAAAAAAGGGAAAACACAAATACAAACAGCGATGAATTAAAGAAGCTACCATACTGTATATACAGTATACCTTAGGAAGGTAGGAAGGTGTTTTTTTTTTTTTAACCAGCAAGGGTAACTTCCCTTCTGTGGGGAAAAAACTAGCAAATAAAGAAAAAATAATATAGCACATACAGTGCCTTGCAAAAGTATTCACCCCCTTTGGCTTTCTACCTATTTTGTTACATTACAGCCAATGTTTTTTTAATCGGAATTATATGTGATGGATCAGAACACAATAGTCTAAGTTGGTGAAGTAAAATTAGAAAAATATATACATAAAACTATTTTTCAGAAATAAAAAAGTGATAATTGGCATTTGCGTATGTATTCACACCCTTTGTTATCAAGCCCATAAAAAGCTCTGGTGCAACCAATTACCTTCAGAAGTCACATAATTAGTGAGATGATGTCCACCTGTGTGCAAAGTGTCACATGATCTGTCATTACATATACACACCTTTTTGAAAGGCCCCAGAGGCTGCAACACCTAAGCAAGAGGCACCACTAACCAAACACTGCCATGAAGACCAGGAGCTCTCCAAACAAGTTAAGGGACAATGTTGTTGAGAACTACAAGTCAGGGTTAGGTTTTAAAAAAATATCCAAATCTTTGATGATCCCTAGGAGCACCACGAAATCTATCATAACCAGCATCAAAGAAGGTAGGAGGGATGGGACATGTATTGATTAAGGATTGCTATGTAGCTTCAATTCTTGCAAAATTGAGAACATGGTTTCCCCAATCACCTAAGACGAGATGGCAGGAAATAGAGGAATCCCAAATTCCAAGCAATAACCTTTACGACCTACTAATGTCGAACAAACTTAATACAACTAACACCACCACTCTATCACCTTCTATGAAAGCTTCACATCAGGCATGGAAAACACTAATAGATATGCAAACTACACACTTCCCCACAATATCGTTGCCACTCCCTATCTCCAACCTTCCTGGGATCATTGCTGATCTCCACATTGCACACTGGATAGAATAAGGAGTAACAACCATAAATGACCTCATAATAGGAACCACAATGAAAACGTTCAGAACTGTCCAATTGGTATACAACCTGGGGGATTTTGAGCATTACAGACTTCTCCAGATTAGCCATTTTCTCTGAATGAACCCACAAACCTCCATCCAATTACCATGGAGAGTAGCTCTATATCTTACCAAACCTTTCACTAATATTAAAGGTATATCCTTATTTTACAATACTCTGAATAATAAAATGATATTCACCAAATTCTCTGACATCAATGCTTGGGTGCAGGAACTGAATACTTCCTACACCCCAGCACAATGGCAAAAAGTGCTTCAAACAACATACTCGGCAACCAAAAGTATTAACCTCTGGGAACTAACCCAAAAAATACTGCTTCATTGGTATTTAACCCCATTTAGACTATCCAAGTTCGACACCCATGCTTCTCTACTTTGCTGGAGGAAATGCTGATCTATGGGCACATTATACCACATATTGTGGGATTGACCAAGCATATGCACCCTCTGGAATTATTAGAATTATTGACGCAAATACTAAATTTGCGAATCCTCATATCCCTAGGATTGTCCATCTTATCTTTAGATATAGAATCCCTCCCTAAAGTTACTAGAACAATAGTGATCCACACCCTATTGAGTACTAGGCTATCGATTATAAGACATTGGAAGGAACGTGAGATACCCACGATAAAAGAAGTTGTAAGAACAACCAATACACACACCACATATATACACACACCATGTTAGCCTATGGAGCGACGGATGTCAGCGGAGACATGTTTTCTGAACGCCCTAAAATCGTGTTAAATGCGCATAAATGCTAGACATGTTTAGCACTTCCGTGTTTATTTATTTCAATGGCCAAAATAAATGAAAATTCTGGGCAATGAAATAAACTCCCAAACTCCAAACACTGCTAAACTCAGATAAACTCTGATAACCTCACCTAAAGTGGTTTGAAATATTGCAGCTTTAGGTGAGTTTATTACGTTTTTTATGTTGATTTTCTTCGGTCAGGATAAACAGCATTTAGGCCCCTTTCACACTGGGGCAGTGGGGGCATTGGCGGAAAAAATGTGCTATTTTTAGCGCCGCTTTACCGTCATTTTAGCGGCGGTATTCGGCCGCTAGCGGTGCGGTTTTAATCCCCGCTGGCGGCCGAAAAAGGGTTAAAACCGCTCGCATAGCGCTGCTACAGCACTGCCCCATTAATTTCAATGGGCAGGAGCGGATTAGGAGCAGTGAATACACCGCTTCTTCACCGCTCCAAAGATGCTGTTTGCAGGAGTTTTTTTTATCTCTCCTGCCAGCGCACCGCTTCAGTGTGAAAGCCCTCGGGCTTTCACACTGGAGAAACAGTAGCGGCAGTTTTAGGTGGGTTTGCAGGCGCTATTTTTAGCGCAATAACGCCTGCAAACCGCCCCAGTGTGAAAGGGGCCTTACAATAAACCAGTTTGCATGAGGCCTAAAACTGGGGAGGTCCAGTGCCTGTTCTCCCTGCATTAACCTAAACTGCACTACAAAATGACAACTGGAGTGTGACTGATTGTGCAAACATTAGGCAGGCATGGATTATGTGTCATAACCAGGCATGCACAGACTGAACAATGTCTTCACCCTGAGCTAAGCCTGCAGGCTGTTTAAAAGAATATATAACAGATTCCTCCATCCACGCTAAAAAGCATCTGTATCTAATTAGATGCAAACGCCGTTTGGCCGACAATTTCGCACTTGGCTCTTTCAACAAAGGTCGATTTAAAAATAGACTTTTGTTAATCCTTTAGAGGTTTAACGGTTTAATAGAGCCATGGTTAAAAAAGCCTCAAGGTGGATAAAAACCAATGTTTTTTTTTTATTGATTTTTTTTATTTAAATCTGATTCTTTTAATTTAAATCAGAGTTTTTAAATTTTTATCAACATTTATTTCATAAAATGCTTTTGAATTAAAAATCTAAAGATAGTTTTCTATTTAAGATACAATAATATATTAGTTTATTCAGCATGAAATGGAGCTTAGTTATATAGCGTGAGGCTGTATATTCTGCAATATTTACATTTTTGGTAAACTCATTTAATGAATCTAAGCTCTGCAAGCTGAGATAACATGCACTGCATTGATGCATTCACACAATTTCACAGTAACCATGGGATAAAACAAAGTTCAGGAATATTCCTTTATCCCATTGTTTTGCAAATCTATGTACACTACAAACTGTATGATTGAATCGGTTCTGATGTCTGTTTTACTAACCTGACAGCTTATTATTCTAAATAGGAAACCTTTATTTTGTTTGCAAATATTAACCACTTGAGCCCCGGACCATTATGCTGCCTAAGGACCAGAGGTCTTTTTCCAATTTGTCACTGCGTCGCTTTAACTGCTAATTGCGCGGTCATGCAATGCTGTACCCAAACGAAATTTGCGTCCTTTTCTTCCCACAAATAGAGCTTTCTTTTGATGGTATTTGATCACCTCTGCGGTTTTTATTTTTTGCGCTATAAACGGAAAAAGACCGAAAATTTTGAAAAAAAATGATATTTTCTACTTTTTGTTATAAAAAAAATCCAATAAACTAAATTTTAGTCATACATTTAGGCCAAAATGTATTCGGCCACATGTCTTTGGTAAAAAAAATGTCAATAAGCGTATATTTATTGGTTTGCGCAAAAGTTATAGCGTCTACAAACTAGGGTACATTTTCTGTAATTTACACAGCTTTTAGTTTATGACTGCCTATGTCATTTCTTGAGGTGCTAAAATGGCAGGGCAGTACAAAATCCCCCCAAATGACCCCATTTTGGAAAGTAGACACCCCAAGGAAATTGCTGAGAGGCATGTTGAACCCATTGAATATTTATTTTTTTTGTCCCAAGTGATTGAAAAATGACAAAAAAAAAAAATATTTACAAAAAGTTGTCACTAAATGATATATTGCTCACACAGGCCATGGGCCTATGTGGAATTGCACCCCAAAATACATTCAGCTGCTTCTCCTGAGTATGGGGATACCACATGTGTGGGACTTTTTGGGAGCCTAGCCGCGTACGGGGCCCCGAAAACCAATCACCGCCTTCAGGATTTCTAAGGGTGTAAATTTTTGATTTCACTCTTCACTGCCTATCACAGTTTTGGAGGCCATGGAATGCCCAGGTGGCACAAAACCCCCCCCAAATGACCCCATTTTGGAAAGTAGACACCCCAAGCTATTTGCTGAGAGGCATGGTGAGTATTTTGCAGCTCTCATTTGTTTTTGAAAATGAAGAAAGACAAGAAAAAACATTTTTTTTTTTCTTTTTTCAATTTTCAAAACTTTGTGACAAAAAGTGAGGTCTGCAAAATACTCACTATACCGCTCAGCAAATAGCTTGGGGTGTCTACTTTCCAAAATGGGGTCATTTGGGGGGTTTTGTGCCACCTGGGAATTCCATGGCCTCCGAAACTGTGATAGGCAGTGAAGAGTGAAATCAAAAATTCACGCCCTTAGAAAGCCTGAAGGCGGTGATTGGTTTTCGGGGTCCCGTACGCGGCTAGGCTCCCAAAAAGTCTCACACGTACTCAGGAGAAGCAGCAGAATGTATTTTGGGGTGTAATTTCACATATTTCCATGGCATGTTTGAGCAATATATCATTTAGTGACAACTTTGTGCAAAAAAAAAAAAAAAAAAAAATTTGTCTCTTTCCCGCAACTTGTGTTGCAATATAAAATATTCCATGGACTCGACATGCCTCTCAGCAAATAGCTTGGGGTGTCTACTTTCCAAAATGGGGTCATTTGGGGGGGGTTTGAACTGTCCTGGCATTTTATGCACAACATTTAGAAGCTTATGTTTACATGAAAAAGTTTTTTTTTTTTTGCAAAAAAATTACTTTGAACCCCCAAACATTATATATTTTTTTAAAGCAAATGCCCTACAGATTAAAATGGTGGGTGTTTCATTTTTTTTTTATCACACAGTATTTGCGCAGCGATTTTTCAAACGCATTTTTTGGGGGAAAAAAAACGCACTTTTTTAAATTTTAATGCACTAAAACACACTATATTGCCCAAATGTTTGATGAAATAAAAAATATGATCTTAGGCCGAGTACATGGATACCAAACATGACATGCTTTAAAATTGCGCACAAACGTGCAGTGGCAACAAAATAAATATTTATCGGCGTATAACACGCACCGGCGTATAACACGCACCCCAATTTAGGAGGGAATTTTAAGGAAAAAAAACTTTTAGGAGGGAAGTTGAAGGAAAAAAAACTTACATTTAAATGCCCATCATTGCAGCCTTCTCAGTGCAGCCTTCCCCAGTGCAGCCTTGTTAGTACAGCCATGTCAGTGCAGCCTTCTCAGTGCAGCCATGTCAGTGCAGCCTTCCCCAGTGCAGCCTTGTTAGTACAGCCATGTCAGTGCAGCCATGTCAGTGCAGCCTTCCCCAGTGCAGCCTTGTCAGTGCAGCCATGTCAGTGCAGCCATGTCAGTGCAGCCTTGTTAGTGCAGCCTTGTTAGTGCAGCCTTGTTAGTGCAGCCTTTCCCAGTGGAGCCATTCCCAGTGCAGCCTTTCCCAGTGCAGCCATTCCCAGTGCAGCCATTCCCAGTGCAGCCATTCCCAGTGCAGCCATTCCCAGTGCAGCCATTCCCAGTGCAGCCATTCCCAGTGCAGCCTTCCCCAGTGCAGCCTTTCCCAGTGCAGCCTTTCCCAGTGCAGCCTTCCCCAGTGCAGCCTTACCTTCGATCCCCTGTCCTGATCTTTAAAATCGCCGACCGCGATTTGAAAATGGCGCCGCCGGCGCCGAAATACACCGAGCCGGTCCTCGGCTCTTTCCGGCGGCTCTCGTTCATTTTCGGCTCCACTCGTAGTCCCGAGCGGAGCTATCCGAACCTAGCCGAGTAGGTTCGGATAGCTCCGCTCGGGACTACGAGTGGAGCCGAAAGTAAACGAGAGCCGCCGGAAAGAGCCGAGGATCGGCTCGGTGTATTTCGGCGCCGGCGGCGCCATTTTCAAATCGCGGTCGGCGATTTTAGGATTGTGACAGCTCGGGATCGCAGGGCATCGGCGTATAACACGCACCTGCGACTTTCCCCTGATTTTAAGGGGAAAAAAGTGCGTGTTATACGCCGATAAATACGGTACATGTTTAAAAGCCTTTAAAAGCCTTTACAGGTTACCACTTTAGATTTACAGAGGAGGTCTACTGGAAAAATTACTGCACTCGATCTGGCCTTCGCGGTGATACCTCACATGCATGGTGCAATTGCTGTTCACATTTGACGACAGACCGCCGCTTGCGTTCGCCTTAGCGCGAGAGCGGGGGGCGACAGGGGTGCTTTTTTTTTTTTTTTTTTTTTCTTTATTATTTTTTTGCTTTTTTAATCTTACTTTTAAACTGTTCCTTTCATATTTTTTTTTTTTTTAATCATTTTTATTGTTATCTTGGGGAATGTAAATATCCCCTATGATAGCAATAGGGGATATTTTTTTGAAAAAATTGGGGTCTATTAGACCCTATATCTCTCCTCTGCCCTCAAAGCATCTGGCCACACCAAGATCGGTGTGATAAAATGCTTCCCCAATTTCCCAATGGCGCAATTTACATCCGGCGAAATCTAAGTCATGAAATGCTCGTAGCTTCCGGTTTCTTAGGCCATAGAGATGTTTGGAGCCACTCTGGTCTCTGATCAGCTCTATGGTCAGCTGGCTGAATCACCGGCTGCATTCTCAGGTTCCCTGTTGAGACAGAAGAGCCAGAGAAAAACACGGAAGACGGTGGGGGGGGGGCATTCCCTCCCACGGCTTGTAAAAGCAGTCTAGAGGCTAATTAGCCGCTAGGATTGCTTTTACATGAAAGCCGACCGCTGGCTGAAAA
The DNA here is from genome assembly GCA_037952925.1 of Lithobates clamitans. Lineage (NCBI taxonomy): Eukaryota > Metazoa > Chordata > Amphibia > Anura > Ranidae > Lithobates > Lithobates clamitans. The sequence goes on from JBBGZY010000576.1 coordinate 171,535, forward strand.
GAATGATACCAAGATGATACCTAAACCTGCAGGCATCATTCTAGTATAACCACTCAAAGTCGTGAATGGCGTACCTGAAGACAAAAAAATGGTTAACAATGGTTAACAATAAAGCACAGTAAACAGTAAAGTATAAATAATTACATACCTGAAAAACAAACATGATAAAACATAATAACAATAACAATAACAATAAAACATTGCAGAATAGAATACAGTAAAAAAGAGCAGAACAATAGAGAGAGAGAATAGAGAGAGAGAGAACAATAAAACGAAAACTATTTTTTTTTATTTTATATATTTTTTTTTTTTTACACTTTTTTTGTAACTAACTTTTATAACTGTAACCGGTTCCAGGTTCGGGTCTCTCAAAATGCGATGGCATCTTGGGAGACCCTGTGAAAGTGTGCCTAGTATGTGCAATGCTGTACCCTACGCTAATACTCAACTAGTGAATGGTAGCGTTCACCAATGCAAAGACCAGGATTGTCAGGACAGGAGGGACAATAATAGCGGGTGTCACGCCTATATCTGCACTTGCTGCAGACACAACATCTTTTTTGGGGGGTTCGCTGGGTAGGGGTACTCGGGAGGACATAAAAATGCCTCTCATGCAGCCGACTGCATTTGGTTGGGGATGTGAATGGGGGAAGTACGGGTGCTGCAGAAGCGGTGGGTTCCCAATTAGGATTGGCGAATGCAGCAGGAAGGGCATTATGGGCACGACGGGCCTGTGTTTGTCTTTTTGGTGTCAGCGGGACACTACTTGTGCTTGCCACCTCGCCAGCTTGAACTGCACTTATGGGACTCACCACGTCACCAAGTGTTACTGCAGTGCTGGTTTGACTATGACCGGGGTGTACTACGCCGCTGGTGCTTGCCAGTTCCCCAAAACGCTACCAAAAAAACTGTTAGCGATCGCAGGGATCAGGCCTGACTCTGCGAATGCTGCAGTTATGCGTTTAGAGTTTTGTAAGTGACAGTGATCGATCGATACTGCACTTGGGTGGGCTGGGCCGGGCCGGGCGGAGGGGCAAAACGCAGGTGCTAGCAGGTATCTGGGCTGATCCCGCTAACACTGCGTTTTTGGGAACCCTAAACTGCTGGGGACGCTAGTATAGATCTGATCGGATCAGATATTGATGCGTTCAGATACTATACCACTAAGGGAGGCGCATGCTGCGTGCGTGGGTGTTAGCGGTACTGGCGCTAATCTGACGCTGCCTGGGGCGACGCATATCACCGCCGGGCGATTAGGGGGCTAAACCTTTATTCGGTAAAAAACGGCGGGTGCCCTGACACTATAAAAAATAAACAAACTAACCAGCGTCAACCGTAACGGTTATACGGTGATCAGTGGTGAAAGGGTTAACTAGGGGGCAATCAAGGGGTTAAAACATTTATTAGGTAGTATATGGGGGTCCCTGACGCTATAAAACGCTGACGGCGAACCTAAATATTTACCTCACTAACTAGCGTCACCAGCGACACTAATACAGCGATCAGAATAATGATCGCTTAGCGACACTGGTGACGGGGGGTCATCAAGGGGTTAAAACTTTATTAGGGGGGGTTAGGGGGGTACCCTAGACCTACAGGGGGGTAACAGTAACTGTGCTAACACAGTAACTGTCACAAACTGACACCTAGCAGTAATCAGAAAAAAAAAAAAAAACAAAACAAAAAAAAACTGCTGGTGTCAGTTTGTGACGGGGGGGGGGGTGATCGGGGGGCGATCGGGGGGGGGATCGGGGTGTTTTGTATGCCTGGCATGTTCTACTGTGTGTGTGTAGTGTTGTGCACTCACATACCTGTCTTCTCTCCTCGGGCCGGAACGGAAACTACCGAGCCGAGGAGAGATGACATCACTTCCTTTGCTGCTGTTTAGCATACAGCAGCAAAGGAGTGTTCCCATTGGCCGGCGGCGATCGCGAGGGGGGGGCCACGAACGGAACCGCCTCGGGCACCGGGGGGTGTGTGTGTGTAGTGTTGTGCACTCACATACCTGTCTTCTCTCCTCGGGCCGGAACGGAAACTACCGAGCCGAGGAGAGATGACATCACTTCCTTTGCTGCTGTTTAGCATACAGCAGCAAAGGAGTGTTCCCATTGGCCGGCGGCGATCGCGAGGGGGGGGCCACGAACGGAACCGCCTCGGGCACCGGGGGGGGGTCCGATCGGACCCCCCACCCGCGGGAGGCAAATCACGTACATGTACGTGATTTTGCCTGCCCGTGCCGCCTTGCCGAAGTACATCGGCGTGAGGCGGTCCTTAACCACTTGCCGACCGCCGCACGACGATGTACGTCGACAGAGCGGCACGGGCAGGCAAAAGGGCTTACCTGTACGTCCCTGCCTGCCCGCGGGTGGGGGGTCCAATCGGACCCCCCCCCGGTGCCTGCGGCGGTCGGCAAATGTCCCCCGGCGATCGGTGGTGAGGGGGAGGCCATCCATTCGTGGCCCCCCCCTCGCGATCGCTCCCAGCCAATGGGATCATTTCCCTGCCTCTGTATTGTACACAGAGGCAGAGGAAATGATGTCATCTCTCCTCGGCTCGGTATTTTCCGTTCCGGGCCGAGGAGAGAAGACTGAACTGTGAGTGCACAACACACACACACACAGTAGAACATGCCAGGCACACATTACACCCCGATCCCCCCCCCGATCGCCCCCCGATCACCCCCCCCCTGTCACAAACTGACACAAAGCAGGTTTTTTTTTTTTTTTTTCTGATTACTGCATAGTGTCAGTTTGTGACAGTTAGTGTGTTAGGGTAGTGAGTGTTAGGCCCCCTTTAGGTCTAGGATACCCCCCTAACCCCCCTAATAAAGTTTTAACCCCTTGATCACCCCCCGTCACCAGTGTTGCTAAGCGATCATTTTTCTGATCGCTGTATTAGTGTCGCTGGTGACGCTAGTTAGGGACGTAAATATTTAGGTTCGCCGTCAGCGTTTTATAGCGTTGGGGACCCCCATATACTATCTAATAAATGTTTTAACCCCTTGATTGCCCCCTAGTTAACCCTTTCACCACTGATCACCGTATAACCGTTACGGGTGACGCTGGTTAGTTTGTTTATTTTTTATAGTGTCAGGGCACCCGCCGTTTATTACCGAATAAAGGTTTAGCCCCCTGATCGCCCGGCGGTGATATGCGTCGCCCCAGGCAGCGTCAGATTAGCGCCAGTACCGCTAACACCCATGCACGCAGCATACGCCTCCCTTAGTGGTATAGTATCTGTATGGATCAATATCTGATCCAATCAGATCTATACTAGCGTCACCAACAGTTTAGGGTTCCCGAAAACGCAGTGTTAGCGGGATCAGCCCAGATACCCGCTAGCACCTGCGTTTTGCCCCTCCGCCCGGCCCAGCCCAGCCCACCCAAGTGCAGTATCGATCGATCACTGTCACTTACAAAACACTAAATGCATAACTGCAGCGTTCGCAGAGTCAGGCCTGATCCCTGCGATCGCTAACAGTTTTTTTGGTAGCGTTTTGGTGAACTGGCAAGCACCAGCCCCAGGCAGCGTCAGATTAGCGCCAGTACCGCTAACACCCACGCACGCACCGTACACCTCCCTTAGTGGTATAGTATCTGATCGCATCAATATCTGATCCGATCAGATCTATACTAGCGTCCCCAGCAGTTTAGGGTTCCCAAAAACGCAGTGTTAGTGGGATCAGCCCAGATACCTGCTAGCACCTGCGTTTTGCCCCTCCGCCCGGCCCAGCCCAGCCCACCCAAGTGCAGTATCAATCGATCACTGTCACTTACAAAACACTAAACGCATAACTGCAGCGTTCGCAGAGTCAGGCCTGATCCCTGCGATCGCTAACAGTTTTTTTGGTAGCGTTTTGGTGAACTGGCAAGCACCAGCCCCAGGCAGCGTCAGATTAGCGCCAGTACCGCTAACACCCATGCACGCAGCATACGCCTCCCTTAGTGGTATAGTATCTGATCGGATCAATATCTGATCTGATCAGATCTATACTAGCGTCCCCAGCAGTTTAGGGTTCCCACAAACGCAGTGTTAGCGTGATCAGCCCAGATACCTGCTAGCACCTGCGTTTTGCCCCTCCGCCCGACCCAGCCCAGCCCACCCAAGTGCAGTATCGATCGATCACTGTCACTTACAAAACACTAAACGCATAACTGCAGTGTTCGCAGAGTCAGGCCTGATCCCTGCGATCGCTAACAGTTTTTTTGGTAGTGTTTTGGTGAACTGGCAAGCACCAGCGGCGTAGTACACCCCGGTCGTAGTCAAACCAGCACTGCAGTAACACGTGGTGATGTGGCGAGTCCCATAAGTGCAGTTCAAGCTGGTGAGGTGGCAAGCACAAGTAGTGTCCCGCTGCCACCAAAAAGACAAACACAGGCCCGTCGTGCCCATAGTGCCCTTCCTGCTGCATTCGCCAATCCTAATTGGGAACCCACCGCTTCTGCAGCGCCCGTACTTCCCCCATTCACATCCCCAACCAAATGCAGTCGGCTGCATGAGAGGCATTTTTATGTCCTCCCGAGTACCCCTACCCAACGAACCCCCCCAAAAAAAGATGTCGTGTCTGCAGCAAGCGCGGATATAGATGTGACACCCACTATTATTGTCCCTCCTGTCCTGACAATCCTGGTCTTTGCATTGGTGAATGTTTTGAACGCTACCATACACTAGTTGAGTATTAGCGTAGGGTACAGCATTGCACAGACTAGGCACACTTTCACAGGGTCTCCCGAGATGCCATCGCATTTTGAGAGACCCGAACCTGGAACCGGTTACAGTTATAAAAGTTAGTTACAAAAAAAAGTGTAAAAAAAAAAAAAAAAAAAACATACAAAAATATAAAATAAAAAAAAAATAGTTGTCGTTTTATTGTTCTTTCTCTCTCTCTATTCTCTCTCTCTATTGTTCTGCTCTTTTTTACTGTATTCTATTCTGCAATGTTTTATTGTTATTATGTTTTATCATGTTTGCTTTTCAGGTATGCAATTTTTTATACCTTACCGTTTACTGTGCTTTATTGTTAACCATTTTTTTGTCTTCAGGTACGCCATTCACGACTTTGAGTGGTTATACCAGAATGATGCCTGCAGGTTTAGGTATCATCTTGGTATCATTCTTTTCAGCCAGCGGTCAGCTTTCATTTAAAAGCAATCCTAGCGGCTAATTAGCCTCTAGGCTGCTTTTACAAGCAGTGGGAGGGAATGCCCCCCCCCCCAACGTCTTCCGTGTTTTTCTCTGGCTCTCCTGTCTCAACAGGGAACCTGAGAATGCAGCCTGTGATTCAGCCAGCTGACCATAGAGCTGATCAGAGACCAGAGTGGCTCCAAACATCTCTATGGCCTAAGAAACCGGAAGCTACGAGCATTTTATGACTTAGATTTCGCCGGATGTAAACAGCGCCATTGGGAAATTGGGAAAGCATTTTATCACACCGATCTTGGTGTGGTCAGATGCTTTGAGGGCAGAGGAGAAATCTAGGGTCTAATAGACCCCAATTTTTGCAAAAAAGAGTACCTGTCACTACCTATTGCTATGATAGGGGATATTTACATTCCCTGAGATAACAATAAAAATGATTTAAAAAAAAAAAATGAAAGGAACAGTTTAAAAATAAGATAAAAAAATAATAATAATAAAGAAAAAAAAAAAAAAAAAAAAAAAAGCACCCCTGTCCCCCCTGCTCTCGCGCTAGCCAGCGTCGGTCTGGCGTCAAATGTAAACAGCAATTGCACCATGCATGTGAGGTATCGCCGCGAAGGTCAGATCGAGGGCAGTAAGTTTAGCAGTAGACCTCCTCTGTAAATCTAAAGTGGTAACCTGTAAAGGCTTTTAAAGGCTTTTAAAAATGTATTTAGTTTGTCGCCACTGCACGTTTGTGCGCAATTTTAAAGCATGTCATGTTTGGTATCCATGTACTCGGCCTAAGATCATCTTTTTTATTTCATCAAACATTTGGGCAATATAGTGTGTTTTAGTGCATTAAAATGTAAAAAAGTGTGTTTTTTCCCCAAAAAATGCGTTTGAAAAATCGCTGCGCAAATACTGTGTGAAAAAAAAAAATGAAACACCCACCATTTTAATCTGTAGGGCATTTGCTTTAAAAAAAATATATAATGTTTGGGGGTTCAAAGTAATTTTCTTGCAAAAAAAAATTATTTTTTTATGTAAACAATAAGTGTCAGAAAGGGCTTTGTCTTCAAGTGGTTAGAAGAGTGGGTGATGTGTGACATAAGCTTCTAGATGTTGTGCATAAAATGCCAGGACAGTCCAAAACCCCCCCAAATGACCCCATTTTGGAAAGTAGACACCCCAAGCTATTTGCTGAGAGTCATGTTGAGTCCATGGAATAATTTATATTGTGACACAAGTTGCGGGAAAGAGACAATTTTTTATTTTTTTTATTTTTTTTTGCGCAAAGTTGTCACTAAATGATATATTGCTCAAACATGCCATGGGAATATGTGAAATTACACCCCAAAATACATTCTGTTGCTTCTCCTGAGTACGGGGATACCACATGTGTGAGACTTTTTGGGAGCCTAGCCGCGTACGGGACCCCGAAAACCAAGCACCGCCTTCAGGCTTTCTAAGGCCGTAAATTTTTGATTTCACTCTTCACCGCCTATCACAGTTTCGGAGGCCATGGAATGCCCAGGTGGCAAAAAAAACCCCCAAATGACCCCATTTTGGAAAGTAGACACCCCAAGCTATTTGATGAGAGGTATAGTGAGTATTTTGCAGACCTCACTTTTTGCCACAAAGTTTTGAAAATTGAAAAAAGAAAAAAAAAATTTTTTTTCTCGTCTTTCTTTATTTTCAAAAACAAATGAGAGCTGCAAAATACTCACCATGCCTCTCAGAAAATAGCTTGGGGTGTCTACTTTCCAAAATGGGGTCATTTGGGGGGGGGTTGTGCCACCTGGGCATTCCATGGCCTCCGAAACTGTGATAGGCAGTGAGGAGTAAAATCAAAAATGTACGCCCTTAGAAGTCCTGAAGGCGGTGCTTGGTTTTCGGGGTCCTGTACGCGGCTAGGCTCCCAAAAAGTCCCACACATGTGGTATCCCCGTACTCAGGAGAAGCAGCTAAATGTATTTTGGGGTGCAATTCCACATATGCCCATGGCCTGTGTGAGCAATATATCATTTAGTGACAACTTTGTGCAAAAAAAAAAAAAAAAATTTTTCACTTTCCCGCAACTTGTGTCAAAATATAAAACATTCCATGGACTCAACATGCCTCAAAGCAAATAGCTTGGGGTGTCTACTTTCCAAAATGGGGTCATTTGGGGGGGGTTTATGTCATCTGGGCATTTTATGGCCTCCAAAACTGTGATAGGTAGTGAGGAGTAAAATCAAAAATGTACGCCCTTAGAAATCCTGAAGGCAGTGATTGGTTTTCGGGGCCCCGTACGCGGCTAGGCTCCCAAAAAGTCCCACACATGTGGTATCCCCGTACTCAGGAGAAGCAGCTAAATGTATTTTGGGGTGCAATTCCACATATGCCCATGGCCTGTGTGAGCAATATATCATTTAGTGACAACTTTTTGTAATTTTTTTTTTTTTTGTCATTATTCAATCACTTGGGACAAAAAAAATGAATATTCAATGGGCTCAACATGCCTCTCAGCAAATTCCTTGGGGTGTCTACTTTCCAAAATGGGGTCATTTGTGGGGGTTTTGTACTGCCCTGCCATTTTAGCACCTCAAGAAACGACATAGGCAGTCATAAATTAAAGGCTGTGTAAATTCCAGAAAATGTACCCTAGTTTGTAGACGCTATAACTTTTGCGCAAACCAATAAATATACACTTATTGACATTTTTTTTACCAAAGACATGTGGCCGAATACATTTTGGCCTAAATGTATGACTAAAATTGAGTTTATTGGATTTTTTTTAGAACAAAAAGTAGAAAATATCATTTTTTTTCAAAATTTTCGGTCTTTTTCCGTGTATAGCGCAAAAAATAAAAACGGCAGAGGTGATCAAATACCATCAAAAGAAAGCTCTATTTGTGGGAAGAAAAGGACGCAAATTTCGTTTGGGTACAGCATTGCATGACCGCGCAATTAGCAGTTAAAGCGACGCAGTGCAGAATTGTAAAAAGTGCTCTGGTCAGGAAGGGGGTAAAACCTTCCGGGGCTGAAGTGGTTAAGTGGTTAAAGATTCTAACTACGAGCAAGAATGAGTCCTTACATTTAGAACTCATGCACACTGGACGTTTTTGGATGTTTTTACAGCAGCTGTTTGGGACTTCAGGTGTTTTTTTTTTTACAGTCAATAATTTCCCCATCAAGTTTTCCTATGTGTCCGTGCACACATAGGCTGTTATCAGCAGTTTTTGGCTGGGGGGTTTTTTGGTTTAAAAAAAAAAAACAAAACTAGTGGGTTCTGAGAGGAGTTCTTCAGCTGTTTTCAGCTGTTTAAACGCTCTAACGTCAAGAAACGCTGATAAACGCTCAAAAACGCGGCTCACCAGCTTTTTTAAAACATTTTTGATCCACTGAAAAAATAAATAAAAATAATAATTCTAGTGTGCATGAGGCCTTAAATAGCACCTGTCATTTCAAAACCATCATGGCAGCAAATGTTAGCGGGCATCCACTCACCTGCTGCCATCACATCTCTCACCTTGTTGTGTCACTGCCGCATCACCAGCCGTCCCATTAAAGTGAAAGGGACTGTCGGTGAGTCAACAGCGTGTCAGAGGAGGAGCCGCTGCGAAACAGAGATAACAGTTGCTCTTTAAAAATTATGATTTAAATCAAGTTGATTTAAATCAAGCTTTCTTACTAGTGATTTAAATCATAATTTAAATTGTGATTTAAATCAATTGATTTAAATAAAATCCACCCTGGAAAGCCTGCTCTAAAGTCGGATTTTAACAACTTAGAAACACATGCAGTGTGCTTACGTTAGAGGGCCAATAGTCTGCCAAGATTCTGTTACAAAAGAAAGTGGTAGGGAAAAAGCTAAGATTTCGATGCTTCTGTTGTGAACTTTGAAGGTGAGTATCTCCACAATGCTTATAGATACAGAGGTGAATGATGGAAATTGCTTTCATGACTTGTTCAGAATATGTAAATATTTTAGTATGCATAGTCTGAGCACAAGCTCACTTTAATGAAATACTGACAGAACCTTTGTTATGTGTTTTTCCAGTATCCATTATTAGCACTGAGCTCAAGTAGGCAAAAATGTTCTGACAGGGAAAGCATATAAGCAAAAAATTTAAAAAAATCAAATAATCCCTGAATAATATTACACATATCAAGTATGAAGATTCAGATTATTATAAAAGCCCACTGGTGACTAATTCTCTTTATAGCTGCACTCCAGGAATTCAGTCACTTATGAAAATCCTCAGTGTTTATAGCGATTAAGTCCAAAGAGATGCATGCCACCTCATGGACTCATCTCTATAGTTTACAATTTACATTTTTTGGAGCATCGGGAGCATAGCTCTTGTTAAACTTCTGCAATTCTGACACCTGATGTTCTGGTCCCAGCTCCAGCAGCTGCCCACCCTTCCCTTCCTGCTGTCCATTCACAAAGTGTTTTGTGTTATGTGAACTCATTAACAAAATGCAAAGGCTTCTCTGAAGGGGCAGCATAAGGGAAGGGTGGGCAGTGATGCTGTGTATGAGAAAGCAGAGTCTTCCTTCTCAGTGCCCCAGAGTGTACAATAGATTTAAACCCCGAGCTACATAAAACTTTCAGATGAAAATTAAAGAAATAAGCTCACAAGGTATACCACCAAAACCTTCACTTCACTTCACTGGACTTAATTCATAGTCTTTTTTTCAGCAGGAACTAGGGGGAACTCAGTTCCACCACCTCTGGCTCAGGTCTTCTGCTCCCTGCTCACCACTATCACTTGATAACACTGAAGTCCAGCTTCTGCCTTTACAAGTGATAGCTTATCTCTCTGTAGCTCCCACAGGTCAGATCCCCTACACAGATCCCACTGAGTGCCAGACAGGGACAAGGGAGATACAGAACAGGTGCCCATGGTTCAGTGCAGTCATGGGCAGGAGAGGGTGCATGGTAGGTTGCACCCTCTGTGGTCTCCATTTTTTCCCTATGTTCCCTATTTCCCTATTTTTTACTAATTGTTGATGCTCCTACTGCATGATCTCCCTTGCAAGTGACTGTAGTATAGTATGCTAGGAGGTACTACAGCCGGATAGGTGCTTCAGCTTAATATTGCTACAAAGGTAAGAAATATGACAGATGGTGGAGCTTTTAAGGAGGGGGGAGAAGATGAGCGCAGTGGAGGGAGGGGTTGTATGCAGAGGGAAGAGCTACTATTTGATGCCATTTGGCAGGTATGTGTGTGTGGCGGGCATGGTTGAGTTCTTGCACCTATTCTCTGAGAAAAAAAGCCCTGAGTATGCCAGCACATTTTATAACCACTTGACCTCCAGGCCTTTTCTGGCACTTTGTGTTTACATGTAACAATCGGTATTTTTTGCTAGGAGGTTTCTTAGAACCCCCAAACATTGTAAATGTGTTTAAAGCAGAGGCCCTAGAGAATAAATTGGTGGGTTTTGCAATTTTTAATGTCACACAGAATTTGCGCAGTGGTTTTTCAAACGCAATTTTTCTGGAAAAAGTACACTTTTTTCATTTTAATGCAAAAAAACACAATACATAACCCAATTTTTTGGTGAAATATAGTAAATTATGTTATTTATACTGAGTAAATAGATACCAAACATGTCACACTTTAAAATTGCGCATGCCAGTGCAACAGCGACAAAAGACATACAATCTATCCATAGCTGATGCTTTAAAAGCCTTTACAGGTTACCACTTTAGATTTACACAGGAGTTCTGGTGCTAGAATTACTGCCCATGATCTGACATTTGCGGTGATATCTTACACGTGTGGGACGACCGTTGTTTGTACGCGTGTGGGACCAACACATGCATTCGCCTTTGCGCACAAACACAGGGAGGGGCAGGGGATTTTTTAAAAATTATTTATTAATTTCTTTTTATTTTTACTGTTTTTTTAATTTTTTTTATCACTTTTATTGCTGTCACAAGAAATGTAAATATGTGACAGAAACGCTTTATGGAGAGATCTGGGGTCTAGAAGACCCTAGATCCCTCTTCTGTTCTTAAAAGCATCAGTGTGATCAATTGTCTTTTATTTTAAAAAATGGCATCATTTACATCCAGGGAAACCGTAAGTGATGTAAGGTCATAAGGTCATCGCTTCTAGTTTCCTATACAGTATCATAGAAATGAACAAAGCTGTTTCCGGTCATTGTTCATCTCTATGATCAGCTGCCGGAAGCGCTGGCTAGTCGGTGGTAAGGGACAGCCCAATGAGGCAGCAGAAGGTGGCGGTAGGGAGGGATGTCCCCTCTCGCTGCTTGTAAAACCAATCCAGAGGCTAGGTAGCCACTAGGATTGTTTTTACAAGAGAGCCAATCGTTGACTCTGCAGGCATCATCCTGGTATAACCACTTGAAGTCCTGCAACATACCGATACGTCACCGGTCCTCAAGTAGACAAAGTAGCTGAATTCCTAGAGTTCAGCTTTAATGAACATTCGAGAAGAATATTCTGACTTTAGCACTGTTGTAACGTTTCCTGGATAGTTTTAGTGGTTTCAGTATTTAATTTTACTTGTTGCCTGAGTTTGCTCTTCAGTGTTGGGATCAGCCTGCAGACCTCAGGGTCTCAACATTACAGTCACATGGAAAACATATGAAGGCCTGAACAGTCATCGGTCTAAAATATGTTTCCTTCTGTTGACTCATCTCTTGCTAAAAATAATCCTTCACAGTCGGACTAGCCGATGCCAAAAAGAGAACTTCATACTACAACCCTAATATTTGTTTAGTCACTGGCTGCACTCAGTAGAAGCACTGGAAATAGAAAATCAAAGCAAAGAGTGACATGTCAGCTACTGCAGAATTCTAAGCCCCAGCGGTTTGTTCAGAGATTCCAGGTCCTGTTCATTGTCAAGCACAATTCTGTCTAAGAAGCCAAAGTGCCACTGCCTTTCCAACTATAATAACTGTCACTAAAATACTCCAAGTCCTATACAAATAGCATGCTATAAGAAGTTTGTATTATTTTGTATAAAAATGGGTAAGTTTGGACTATCACAGTACCTCAAGGATATAGGCAGGAATATAATTAAAATAGGATTTATTTATAGAAAAACATGATTAAAGTGGATGTAAACCTATTGTCATCCTTTCCAAACTACTGCCATAGTGGTTATCTATAAGGATATACAGTATCTCACAAAAGTGAGCACACCCCTCACATTTTTGTAAATATTTTATTATATCTTTTCATGTGACAACACTGAAGAAATGACACTTTGCTACAATGTAAAGTAGGGAGTGTACAGCTTGTATAACAGTGTAAATTTGCTGTAGCACGTAGAGAAACTGCGCTTAGGATGGGCCTATATGGTAAGAGAACAGGTTGCTGCCTCCCCTACGCAGAGCACTCACAGAGGGTACTCTGCTACCGTAAATAAACTAAAAGAAAAGATGGGGTGATTGTCGCTACCTAGGAACTCTAAATGCTATTGCATATTAGGGAAAAACCACAGAAGGTAGTTTTATAATGATACAGTTATAGAATTACACACCAATGCTCATATCATCACAGTCAGTAGGTAGGAGGAATACCCCAGTGACTGGTGTGGAATGGGTAAGAGGAATCCTAGGATCCCTAAACAAAAATATGGTTGAGTATTTAATAATGTATGTAAAGAGAGAAACTAATAAAAAATTAATAATAAATTAATGAAAAAAATGGTGTATATATGGACTGCCTATGTGTGCGCAGTCTATTGACAGAGATGTCCCACTATGTATGTGTTAATATACACTGTGCCAACTATATAGAAAAAAATCACAGGTCAAATGCAAGCAGTCAACCAATTGAGTACATAGTAAATCATATCAGCCAAGCGGGTGCAATATAAGTCATACAGTAAGGCTGGAACCCAGCATATGCTACAGTGAATAGATCAGAGTGATGTATAATAGTCCCATAGGCTTATATCTGCATCAACCACATCCACATGTTTACATAAATCAAACATAAAGTGTAAGCCATATGGGTACATTACAACTTATATAGTGAAGCCTAGACCCAGCATATGATGCAGTGATTAAGTCAAAATAGTGTACAATAGTCCCATAAGCTTATGTTTGCATCAGGTCAGGACCTCCCAGGGGTGACTTTAGTGCTTAAGATGTTTCCAGGTGACTTCTGTGCTCCCCCTTCTGATTTCCTACTCACCAACTCCTGGTACCCCTCCAGGGGTAATGGGCATGTAATGCTTTAAATGGAGGTCGTTGCTCCCTGTTGTTTGCGGTGGATGCCTCGGGTGTATCCTGGCTGATGGAAGGTGCTGCAGTGCCCTCATACACCTTGACAGCAGGATATTAAAAGCTTAAAACAAAGAAGAAAGCGAAAAAGAAGACACTCGATCGTTTCAACAGGACCCACGGGCAAAATGATTAACTACAAATTGACTCTCCTTACTAAAATCTTCATAAGTCAGTAAGTCTGGATAAAAGTCACCTGCCTCTCCCTCCCTAGCCTGCTCTCTACCTTTGCTAGCAAAGGTAGCAAAGGTAGAGAGCAGGCTAGGGAGGGAGAAGCAGGTGACTTTTATCCAGACTTACTGACTTATGAAGATTTTAGTAAGGAGAGTCAATTTGTAGTTAATCATTTTGCCCGTGGGTCCTGTTGAAACGATCGAGTGTCTTCTTTTTCGCTTTCTTCTTTGTTTTAAGCTTTTAATATCCTGCTATCAAGGTGGTCACACAAAACATTGATGCTTTGGGCCCAATTTGGACAATTGCTAAAGAAGCTGAGGGTAAAGGTCTCAATAGGGTTTAGTCACCAGACTAAACCTTATTGAGCATTTGTGGGACATCCTCAAATGGAAGGTGGAGGAGCGCAAGGTCTCTAACATCCATCAGCTCTGTGATGTTGTCATGGAGCAGGAAAAGGACTCCAATGGCAACCTGTGAATCCCTGGTGAACTCCATGCCCAAGATGGTTAAGGCAGTGCTGGAAAATAATGGTGGCCACAAAAAATATTGACACTTTGGGCCCAATTTAAACATTTTCCCTTAGGGGTGTACTCACTTTTGTTGCCAGCGGTTTAGACATTTATGGCTGTGAGTTGAGTTATTTTGAGGGGACAGCAAATTTACACTGATATACAAGCTGTACACTCACTATTTTACATTGTAGCAAAGTGTCATTTCTTCAGTGTTGTCACATGAAAAGATATAATAAAATATTTACAAAAATGTGAGGGGTGTACTCACTTTTGTGAGATACTGTACATGCCTCCTGCATGTATCCTTACCTGTCAAACGTCTCCCCTCTGTCCCTTATGAGACCCGAAAAACTGCAGATTCTGTGGGTGGGTCTGTTGTCCAGGGCTCGGTGGGTGGAGTCATGATGTCAGTAGACTCCCACCTCTACACGCCCCTTAACATGCATTTTCTCCTGTGTATTTCTTAAACTGAACTTCTGCTATAATCACTAACATCCAGTCAAAACCCAGAAAAGTCACCACATAACTTCAGCATGCACAATCATGCTGATGTGTGGAGCAGCCAATCCTGGGAGAGCTGGAGAAGAAAGGAGGAGGGAATTTGAAGTACACTGAATGTCTCTCTCAGGCTCCTACATGAGATATGTAAATCACCTGTCACTCACAGCAAGGTGGAGAAACAGACTCCTATTTCTCTGTCTGTCCATTTTTATCTCACTGAAAAAAGATAAGAAGACTGCTCAGATCTGGAATAACTTTGTGGTAAGACTGGGCACAGATGACATGAAATCCTATACCGTACAAAGTGCAAGCCTTAATTAAAAAAAAAAATTTACATCCACTTTAAAAACAATAAAGTGAAAAACATATTCACAAAATAGTTTTGTATACAGTCAATGGTTACAGCCGTGTACAATACTTAAAAATTTCAAGGAAGATGTTGGTGAACCCCAGTATTGACATGGATATGATATGTCTTGGCAGCAATACTCTACAGGTTTTGCAGCATAGGCTGCTTCTTCAGGAGGAGCCAGTCATTATTATACGGAGAAACCACTGCAGCAAAAGCAACGCACAAAGAGGCACCCAAAGGTATTCTTCCCACGGCGGTCACGGGAGACACTGAGACGCTGAGTTCTAGTTTGTCTAGATGTCCGGTATGGCACCCCGGGCATCGAGGACAAGAGGCTCTAGGTGAATTTGTCTGTTTAAGGGAAGTATTCTCAAGGAATTGCTAGCTGGTAAGTATTGTAGTAACAATATTTCTACAAGGTCTGTCTAAACAGGATCAAAACCCCATGTGTTGCCTCAGAGCTCGTGTATCCCCGGCCGGCCAAGATGTGTGTGCAGGTCCATAATGGACACTGGCTCCAATTGGGCTATATAAATCTAAGCACCGCATAGACCATTCCTGAATAGTCTTTCAGCTTTATTCCTGTGACCCATGATCTCATAACTTGAGCTTGTGCTATATCTATATTACTGAAAGAACCTCTGATCAAGATCCTGCTCTCACCAGCTGTGTACTTCGCTGACTGCATATTGCTGACCCCTGTCTGTTTACATAGTTACATAGTAGGTGAGGTTGCAAAAAGACACAAGTTCATCAAGTCCAACCTATGTGTGTGATTATATGTCAGTACATTGTATATCCCTGTATGTTGTGGTCGTTTTTTTTAAACTATCGATGCTCCCCACTGAAACCACCGCCTGTGGAAGGGAATTCCACATCTTTGCCGCTCTTACAGTAAAGTACCCTCTACGCCAGTGGTTCTCAAATCCTGTCCTCAGGACCCACTAACAGGCCAGATTTTAAGTATTACCTTGGGGAGATGCAGACTAGAATACTGCAATCACTGAGCAGCAAATGATATCACCTGTGATGTATTTCAGTTATCTTGCAAACCTGGTCTGTTAGTGGGTCCTGAGCACAGAAGTTGAGAACCACTGCTCTACACAGTTTAAGGTTAAACCTCTTTTGTTCTAATTTTAATGAGTGGCCACGTGTCTTATTATACTCCCTTCCACGGCGGAAAAGTTTTATCCCTATTAAGGGGTCACCAGTACAGTATTTGTAAATTGAAATCATATCCCCTCTCAAGCGTCTCTTCTCCAGAGAGAATAAGTTCAGTGCTCGCAACCTTTCCTCATAACTAAGATCCTCCATACCCTTTATTAGCTTTGTTGCCCTTCTCTGTACTCGCTCCATTTCCAGTACATCCTTACTGAGAACTGGTGCCCAGAACTGGATGGCATACTCCAGGTGATGCCAGATCAGAGTCTTGTAAAGCAGGAGAATTATCGTTTTATCTCTGGAGTTAATCCCCTTTTTAATGCATGTCAATATTCTGTTTGCTTTGTTAGCAGCAGCTTGGCATTGCATGCGATTGCTGAGCCTATCATCTACTAGGACCCCCAGGTCCTCTTCCATCCTAGATTCCCCCAGAGGTTCTCCCCCCAGTGTATAGATTGCATTCATATTTTTGCCACCTAAATGCATTATTTTACATTTTCCACATTAAACCTCATTTGCCATGTAGTTGCCCACCCCATTAATTTGTTCAGATCTTCTTGCAAGGTTTCCACATCCTGTGGAGAAGTTATTGCCCTGATTAGCTTAGTATCACCGCAAATACAGAGATTGAACTGTTGATTGAACTTGCAGGATGCACAGCAGCGCAGTCATCCTGGCACACTGGTAGTATATTGGAATGTAAACTTTGCTGCAGAAGTGCAGCTCAGTGTACATTCCGCAGAGTATTGTGAATAGGCAGGTTCACCTTATCGCAAAAGAGAGATCTTTTCTGTGTGAAAGATTGCCTATTCACAATTTTTTATTTTTTACATTTAGTTGGACTTTGATTCTGCTTATGATTTGGAGCTCCACTGTTTGGCCTATAACCAACTCTGCCTGTATCTGAACCTGATGCATTCTTGGTGTATTACCAGCTGTACTCCTGCAAATATGATCCCAGTGCTCCTGAGTTCAAGTTATCATTTCTTACACCTAGGTGTTTTTGTCCTTCTATCCCCCTTGTAGGTCCCGTGTTTGATTCCATGGTTGCTCTGACCAGAACTGTGTAGAAGGCCACCTCATCATCTCAGGCTCCTGACAGTCACACTGGGGTTGTTTTACTAGAACTGGAGAGTGCAAAATCTGGTGCAGCTCTGCATAGAAACCAATCAGCTTCCAGGTTTTATTGTCAAAGCTTAAAGGATCAGTCCACCCTAACACCAAAATAGCTACATTTACAGACATCCACGATAGAAGCCTAACCTACTGTATCTAGCCCAATAAAGAAGAAATCAGTATACATACCTTTTTTGAAACCGATCCGGTCCAGTCTCCAGCGGTGGAAGCTCTGCAGAGGACACAGCTGACAAGGGCTGTGAAATGAATGGGAGTGACGTCACCCATAAACTTACTATGGGGCTTCCGTTGTTGGCTGTGTCCTCTGCACCCACCTCCACAGAGCTCAGCATGCGATTGTGTCGGATCAGCTTCAAAAAAAGTTATGTATACTGATTTCTTTCTTTACAGGGCTAGATAGGTTATTGTTAGATCGTGGCTGTCGGAAGATGTAGAGATTTTAGTGTTAGGGCTCTTTCACACCGGCGGGCTGCCCGATGAACTCCGCTTTGCTCAGCGGGGGGGATCGATCCACTTTTAACCCCCACTGAGCAGGCGGATGACAGGTCTGTCTCTGCTCACTGTGCAAAGACGGACCTGTCAGACCCCCGCTTTCCTCTGTGGAGATCGGATGAAAATGGGGCGCCTATCCGTTTTCATCCATTCCCATCTAATCTGATCCTCCAGACTGATGGAAAATAAGGTCTCCATCCGTCTGGATTTGGCGGACAGGATCGGATCATATCAGATAGCAGCTGGTGTCAGAGGACATGTCACCGCTGACATCCGCCACTCCATAGGGCTGAATGGACCCTCCGATCAGGTCTGCCTGAAAAACTGACAGGCAGACTGGATCGGAAAGCCTGTGTGAAAGGGGCCTTAGGGTGCACATTCTTTAATTGAACAAGATGAAGTTAGAAGATAATTGGCTAACATGCACAGCTGCACCAAATTTTGTATTCTCTAGTATTATTACTTTAACCTCACTGCTCCTTTAAAGCTGAAAGTGGTTTGAAAGCCTAAACATTTTTTACCATAACCTCTTCACGCCGGACGAATGCTTTAATGCGGCCTCTCGGCACGTGGGCCTTAACGCTGAACGACCACATATATGCATATATGCATACCTGAATGTAAATAGAGCTGTGCTGAGAGCGCGCGCCCTGTACACTCCTTGCACAGTTACTGGTGGCTAACGGAAAGCCGATCATGTGACCGCTGTGACAGCCAATCACGGTGGTCACATTATCAGAAACCTCGCCCCGCCTCAGAAACCTCTTAAGGGGCAGGAGGCGCCGGCATGAAGGGGTTAAAGCATTCCTTGCATTAAGGTAAAAAATGTTTAGGTAAAAGTCTTACCCCCCCATGCCCCCTATACTTACCTAAGTGCTAATTCGATCCAGTGCTGTGCCTGCAGTGGCTCTCTCCTTCCCTTCCTGGTCTCACAGGCTTTGCTGAAGCAGCAGAAGTCATTGGCTCCTGCTGCTGTCAATGAAATCCAGCGATGAGGGAGCTGGGGGCGAGAACGAGCCACGCTGTCTGTGTTTTTGGATACAGGCAGTGAGGCTTGGGATCGAGCCTGCAGGTGTGCCATGATAGCGAGCGACTTCCTATACTAAGAAGAGGAAGAGCCAAGAGCGCCAGTGGAGGACCCTGGAAAAGGAGGCTTGGTAGCAGGTAAAAGTATAAGCCTGTTTGTTATTTAAAAAAACAACAAATCAAGTTTACAATTACTTAAACCCCAGGCAGATAAATAGAAAGGCATCATTTATTGCAGCTATGCTTTCCTTAAAAAAATAATAAATCTGTTTTTACAAATACTTAAGATAAATGTGAATTTGTTTGGATATCCTCTTCTGTTATTCCCTACATGCAGTAGCAGTACTCAGACTGGAAGACAAACATCTCTATGTAAACAGAGACTTTCAGCTCTAATTCAGGACAATGACATGCTCCACTCAAATGTGCAGAGCCCCTTATATGTCAGAAATGGGTACAGAGCTGGAAATTGCTGTTTGCATACCGATCATGCTATGTTTAGGGGTTTGGGTATGCAGTGGAGGATTTGTTAGAAAAGAAGGTTATGCAAGCATCTTTTGGTGCTGACCTTTACAGCCCACGTCCAAGCTAAACGTCACCCCCTCCTAGCTTCTCATCAGATTACCAGTTTAAAAAAAAGTGTAAAAAAATTGTGGTAAGTATCAATCACTCCTGTCCATTCATAGCTGAAGCATAGTAAACAGTTTTACTAGAGTAGCTAGAGTATCCGGTTGAGTGCCAGACAACCAACATTTCTTTTAGAGTGTAAGCTCTAACAAGCAGGGTCCTCTGGATCCTCCTTTATTGAATTGTACTGTAACTGTACTGTCTGCCCTCATGTTGTAAAGCACTGTGCAAATTGTTGGTGCTATAAAAATACCGTATAATAACAATAATCATTTCCAGAAGACATAGTCTACAAAACAGCCAACACCTCTCTTTTGACCCTACACTAATGGCCCCTACACACAATCTGAAAATCGGGTGAAAAATACTGCTTTTGAAGTGACCGTATGATAATCAGATTGTTAGTACGGAGCCTTCGAGAGCCGATTACAACAGTTTGTCCGATATTATCTGATCGAACAAACACAATTTTTTTTTCCCCGGATGTTACCAGATTGTACGATTTGTATGATTGTACAAATTGTATGATTTTCGTTTAATCAGTACAGTTGTCGTCCGAAAATACAATAGAGGTACACAACACGTGTTTTATTCTGCTGTACGAGAATTTTCGTACCTTTCATAACCTCTCCATTTTTAATATGTGGCTAGCATGCAAAAAAAAAAAAAAGGACAATCTGTCGTCCGATTTTTGGATCGTGCGTAGAGGCTATTAGGGCTGGTTCACACACTCTACTCCTGTAATAATGTCACTGGTCCCCAAAAATGAACAGGGGGGTAAATCTTCAGGAGATCAGGTGGTTAAAGGCTGAGTTCGCATATGCGTGGCCGAGTTTCCCAGCATGGGGTCCAGTGCGTTCCTGTTCACCGGTTCAGGTGCGAATCAGGTCCGAATTTTTGCCTGAATTGCCACCTGAACCGGAGCCAAACACGCACAGGACCCTTTTTGAATAAAGACCGCCCCAGACATGTGTGAACTGGCTCCAATGAGAGTCGTCACATTCGCATGAAACCCGCATCCAATTCGCACATATGTGAACCCAGCCTCAATGAGCAAAATCCCACGGTCCATGTTCACATTTGAGCGTTCAGCCTTCTGTAGCACAACACCTAAATCTCAAAACAGTACATGAGTTACTCTTGAAGAAGAATGGGGCATTTTTTTGGTCCAATGGACTGCAATAGGAGAACATGAAAAAATATAAGAAAACGCGCGTTAAGATCACTTTTCAGGCGCTCCTATAATAAAAATCTCTCAGGCTACAAAATCAAGCAATCTTTTCCCATAGGAGCTCCTGTTTGACACTTTACCATTAAAAATGCGAGGAAAAAAAATAACAAATAAAAATTGCTTCCAAATAAGTGCGAATGAGCCCCCAAGTCTTCCATACAGGTGTGAACGAGCCCCCAAATCTTCCATACAAGTGTGAATGAGCCCCCAAGTCTTCCATACAGATATGAATGAGCCCCCAAATCTTCTATACAGGTGTGAATGAGCCCCCACAATTGTCCAGTATGTGACAATGACACCCCAGACTCTGCACCCATCAGATTAGTAAGTTTTGTGTATACAGTGTAATCACAGGTGTATAGATTCCCCGATCTCCTACCCAGGGACATGTCAATCTTGGTGGTGTCCTGGAGGTCTCCTTGCCCCTGTCCCGGCTCCTCTCCCATGTCCTCCATGGCTGGCTATGCTCTGGCTGATCACACACAGAGAGGCGGTGGGGAGATGATCCTGCCCTCTCCATGCCAGGGACGGAGGACACCAAATAGGGACATACAAGAGCCGGGCTCACCGTCCGCCTGGTGGTGCGGGGCGTGTGTACACTGACACTTCATTCACTGCTCACTGCCCTGGGGAGATCCGAGACACCACCTACCTGTAGGGATCGCGTCCTGGCAGAAACAACGGAAGCATCTATCTGAAGGCACGCAGGAGAATTCCAATGTTTGCAAATAATCAATGAAGTCAAATTGTAAAAGAAACAAAAGTGTGTTGTTTATTATGTTTTTATGTTTGAGCCTGCTGCAAAGCATTACAACCAGTGGCGGCTGGTAGAATTGTAGAATTTTTTTTTTTTTTTTTTTGGGTAGGGCTGGGGGGTCAAACAATGTACCCACAGCCATCTCCCCCCCCCCCCCACAATGGAGGTTAGGGGCCGGCGCTGCGGTGCATGAAGATTAGGGGAGCTGTACCCCTTATGGATCGGCCGCCACCACATTCAAGAGGTTCTTCAGTCTAGAAAAAAAAAAGTAGTTACTGACTTTTAATGAAGAGACACCTGTACAGGGATCCAGCGCTGTCCTCAACCGGGCTGGTTCATCGCTGGTCCCCAACATCATTATGTATATTGTGCATAGCTCCCAACTGTCCCTGATTTCGAGGGACTGTCCCTCATTTGGAGCAATGTCCCTCTTTCCTCCTCATTTGTCCCTCATTTTGGTCTGATCTATATAGATGTATGTAAAATGCACTTTTTATCTATCTTAAAGTGTTTCCCAGTGCTAAACCTATCATCAGATTTCTAAATTGCTGCATTTGTAAATTCCAAAAGAAAATATAAAGGAATGGTAGTGGTAAAAAAAGCACTTGTGGGTTTAACCAATCTTTTTTTTGTACAATTCTCCTTTAAGGGCGTGTGGCAAGGGGTGTGTCCTGTGCCTGCATACTTTTGCTGATAGGTGTCCCTCATTCTCATCTCAAAAAAATGGGAGGTATGATATTGTGGGAAGCTGGCTGGGATTCCTTGTAGCTTCATAGTAAGCTCCCCACTGCACATGCATGAGCCCCACTACGCTTTGTGAATCTTGTGAGCATAGGCTTGTACAGAGTGTATGCCAGGTGTGCCTGGGCACACCCTAATTACTAAATACAGTGCCGATTCCCCTTACTGCCCAGGTTGCCCCATATTGGCCCCGCACCCCGCAGTGCTGATGGTTTCCTACTTCTCTTCTCCGGCAGTGGATGTTTCAGGATGAAGAATGGGGGAAGAGGCTAGAAAATATGTAATTTACCAGCACCTTCCTTTCCAAATGAACACACTCACGTGTTCATTAATAACCGAAGAATAGTAAACAGTGTTTACTATGCTTCCATTTGTGAATAAACAGGAAGCTGCTCAGCACAGAGCACTTCCCATTTATTCTCTGTCCAGTATAGTTGAGGCTGCATAGAAAGGCATGTGTGTTTGAGCTTTGAGGTGTACACCCTAATGCAATAGGCTACGCACACCTATGGCTGTGATGTGTCCCAGGAGGTTGCAGGGGTTGGGGGTGAACTTACACTAGGATCGCCTAGGCGAGTGGGCAGCAGTGGGAATAGTTACCTTATATTGTGTAAAAGTCAATTAGCGCCACACAAAGTGCAATGTGCTAAATAAATAGAATACAAAATCAAAATTATTGTGCAAGTGTACTATTATAGATAATAGAAATTAAAGTGGAGTTCCACCCACTTTTACAACTCTTCAGCATCCCTCACTAAACTATGCACTGTAAACAAATTGGATATTTTTAAATTTTTTTTCTCAGCACCTACTGTATATCTGCTGTATTCATTTTTCACTTCCTCCTCCCTGGCCGCGGCCCATCGCATCATTTCCTGTTTGCAATGCCTTCTGGGAAGGGGCGGCAACTTCCTCTGAAACTGCCGTTGCTATGGAAACCTGACCTGAAACCTATTACACTGCTTGTGCTGCACTGAGCACGTGGGGCGTCAACTTCCTCTAAAACTGCCGTTGCTATGCAAACCTGACCTGAAACCTATTACACTGCTTGTGCTGCACTGAGCATGTGCGAGATCTGCAAGGATGAGATCCAGGAAGAAACACAGTCTGGCTTCAGATGCCCACACTTAAGATGGCCACGGCCTGCTGTAAGTTTATAAAATAACAAACTACTGCTATAAACTAACAAAACAGACCTTAGTTTACAGACTAACTTTACTAGAATACATTAAGCTTGTGTATTATAGGGGTATTTTTAATTAAAAAGTATAATTTCGGCCGGAACACCACTTTAAATTTCTGCAGCTGCTGAATACTCTCAGTGTTTTACTTCATATGAACTTCAAGTTCATATATATATATATATATATATATATATATATATATATCGACTTTTCTAATTTCTTGATTGCTGTGCATCAATATTCCACCGCTGTATATCTATTACTCTTCTCCAATATTACAAAATGTGCACACCTCCACCAGCTGTTATGCCTGCTCACCTCAACACTGAGCCACACAATTTCTGAATGGAAACTCCTCTCTCCACTCCAATATCAAGAAACATAGTTCTCGCCATTTAAATCATGTATTTGGGTTTCCCCCTTAAAATATTGCACTTGCAAGGTTTCAAAAGATAAAATCATTTGTCTCAATTTTACAAGACGTCCGCTCGCTCACCACTCTGATGGTGTGATGTCACAGGCTCGGCTCCCTCCCCTCTACACGCGTATCGCCTATAATTGGCTTTCTCAATAGTGGGAATAGTAACTAGGTATCCACTCCGTAAAAAAAAAAAAAAAAAAAAAAACCTTCCAAGAGAGGGAGGGTGGGGAGGAAATAAAGCGGAACTTCCCTTTTTTTAGGTGAAGTTCCGTTTTAAGTTAAAGCAGTGTTCCGCCCACAAAAAAAAAAATATTAAAAGCCAGCAGCTACACATACTGCAGCTGCCAGCTTTTAACAATAGGACACTTACCTGTCCCGGAGTCCAGAGATGTCGGCACCACAGCTGATGTTTCCATCAGCTGTCGGGTGCTGCCGCCGCCATTGCGGGTAAGGGTACCCGGCAGTGTAGCCTTACGACTTCACGCTGGGAGCCCTACTGCGCATGTGCTAGGCCCTGCTCCTCTCTCCTACTGGCACGGCGACAGGGAGAGGAGGAGAGGGGCCAGTGGTGATGTCACAGGCCGCGGCCCGGACTCCCGGAAGTGGGAACAGGATACCCCCCCGACAGGTGCCAATTGTGGCACCGGAGGGGGAGAGGAGACAAATGAGCGGAAGTTCCACTTTTGGGTGGAGCTCCGCTTTACAGAGCTGGGGGTAGCGTCCAAGGGCTACGAGAACGCTGACATCACCACCCATTTGTTACATTGAGAACTACGAGTCACTCTGCTGTGGTGGCGATTGAGACTTTTAGTTTTTTTTAATCACTGTTTCTGAATTTAAGCACTGCTTGCTGGGGATCATTTTTTGGGCCCAAGTCATAAGTGAAAATCTGAACAGACACCTGCCACTTAAAGTGGATCTAAACCTGGAAAAAAAAATGAATGAAGACTTCTACCTTGTACAGCTGAGGATGTCAAGTCATCTGTGCCCAGTCTTGACACAAAGAGTCAAGTCATAAGTGAAAATCTGAACAGACACCCGCCACCCGCCACTTAAAGTGGATGTAAACCTGAAAAAAAAAATTGAACGAAGACTTCTACCTGGTACAGTAGAGGATGTCAAATCATCTGTGCCCAGTCTTGACACAAAGAGATTGCTCTGAGCAATCCTCCTGCCCTTTTTTAGATAAAAAAACTTTCCCCACTGCTGTGATTGACATCTCATTTCTTTCTCTCATGAGAATGAGAGCAGAGGGGTGTGTCTGATTAGTTGTCAAAGCGGTGCCGAGTAGATATGACATGCGCACAATGGTGGGGACCGTGAGTGCGCTCACTCTGCTTGTGCTCTGCGCACAGTGTCAGAATTCCCATTGCATTAGAGGGGGGCGGGGTCACCTGTACACATCACTGAGAAACCCCGCGTTTCCCCTTGTCAGAGAGGGACAGGGTCACGTGACGGGTGGCCCCGCCCTCAGCTACATAAGAACTGTCAAGCTGGTGCCGCGTCATTGGCTGGGTGCCTCCGGTGGAGGCAGGATCCTGTGCATGTTCCTCGCTGGAGTCGCTGGAGATCATCCATCGCTGGTGATCGAGAATTGGATTACATCGCTGCAGTAGGAGCATTGGATTCATTGGATTATATCGCTGGAATCTCTTTTTTATTTTTATTTTTTTTTATTTTTAATAAAGGGCTTGTCTCAAGCCGTCTCCTGTGTTTTTTTAACATTTTGACACTTTCTTTTTGTGAAATGGTAGGGGTGCAATGTACCCCTTACCAATTCACATAGAGGGTGGGGGCCAGGATCTGGGTGTGCCCTTTGTTAAAGGGGGCTTCCAGATTCCGATAAGCCCCCACCCGCAGACCCCCACAACCACCGGGCAAGGGTTGTGGTTATGAGGCCCTTGTCCCCATCAACATGGGGACATCCTCCAGGTTGCATGCTCGGATAAGGGACTGGTGTGGAGTTTCCCTTAAAATCCATACCAGACCCTTAGGGCCTGGTAATGGAATTTTGGGGGACCCCCACGCATTTTTTTTTTTCAATGACTTTTATGTGTATTGTTGGGACCGACAATTCATTATTAGCCGACACTAGCACTAGCACTTTTAAATGACTTTTTTTCCTTTAGAAATGTCATTTTTCTCTCGGACTGTTATAAACACGGGAAACATGCGCTAATTTACAGGCATACTATAGACACCCCCCCCCCAGGTACGAAATTTAAAGGAATATTTCACTTTTATTGTTTCACTTTAAGCATTATTAAAATCACTGCTCCCAAAAAAACTGCCCTTTTTAAAACTTTTTTTTGCATTGATACATGTCCCCTGGGGCAGGACCCAGGTCACCAAACACTTTTTATGACAATAACCTGCATATTAACCTTTAAAATTAGCACTTTTGATTTATCATGTTCGTGTCCCATAGACTTTAACGGTGTTCGCGTGTTTGAACAAATTTTTTGCCTGTTCGCATGTTCTGGATGCTAACAAAACAGGGGGGTGTTCGGCCCATCCCTATTAAAGAGGCACTCTGCTTGACTGCAGAACTGGAACATCAGGCGATGTAGAGTTTCTGGCAGGCTTGCAGCAGGAAGTCGCAGCAGGTTGCAGGACCGTAGTCGCAGACACTTGAATGGCAGTGTTGAGCCAAGCAGGGAACAAGAGTGAGGTCACTAGGATAGCCGGGTTTGGTAGCAGGCGGACAGCAAGGTACCAAGGCATTAGGCAGAGGCAGGGTCAGACGGAAGCCAGGATCAAGAACCAGTAGTCAGGAATATAACAGAGTCCAAAAGCAGGGTCAAGGAAAGCCAAGTTCAGCAACGGGTATCAAAACAGGATATCAGCAGGGTTCAGGGTTTCAGGAAACAGCTGAAGACCAGTCAGCATTGATCAGGAGTCAGGGCACCCTTTAAATAGGCCGTCTGGCACCAATTGGGGTTAGGGATGCGCTCCCATGCAAGCACGCAGTCCGTCACGCATGCGCATTAGTGCCAATAGGCATCTGCAGTTGCCCGTGAGCGCGCATATGCGTGCCGGGCGTATTCTGATAGTTCTCTTACAGTGGCCTTTTATTGTGGCCAGCCTAAGGCACACCTGGGCAGAAATTATGCTGTCTAATCAGCATCTGTATATGCCACGCCTGTGAGGTGGATGGATTATCTCGGCAAAGGAGAAGTGCTCACTAACACAGACTAATGCCCCGTACACACGGGGATTGATCGGACATTCCGACAACAAAATCCTAGGATTTTTTCCGACGGATGTTGGCTCAAACTTGTCTTGCATACACACAGGCACACAAAGTTGTCAGAAAATCCGATCATTCTGAACGCGGTGACATAAAAAACGTACCTCGGGACTATAAACGGGGCAGTAGCCAATAGCTTTCATCTCTTTATTTATTCTGAGCATGCGTGGCACTTTGTGCGTTGGATTTGTGTACACACGATCGGAAATTCAGACAACGGATTTTGTTGTCGGAAAATGTTATAGCCTGCTCTCAAACTTTGTGTATTTAGTCAGCCACCAATTGTGCAAGTTATCCCACTTAAAAAGATGAGAGAGGCCTGTAATTGTCATCATAGGTATACCTCAACTAAGAGAGACAAAATGTGGAAACAAATCCAGACAATCACATTGTCTGATTTTTGAAAGAATTTATTTGCAAATTATGGTGGAAAATAAGTATTTTGTCAATGTCAAAAGTTCATCTCAATACATTGTTATATATCCTTTGTTGGCAATGACAGAGGTCAAACGTTTTCTGTAAGTCTTCACAAGGTTGTCACACACTGTTGCTGGTATGTTGGCCCATTCCTCCATGCAGATCTCCTCTAGAGCAGTGATGTTTTGGGGCTGTCGCTGGGCAACACGGACTTTCAACTCTCTCCAAATTTTTTCTATGGGGTTGAGATCTGGAGACTGGCTAGGCCACTCCAGGACCTTGAAATGCTTCTTACGAAGCCACTCCTTCCTTGCCGGGGCGGTGTGTTTGGGATTATTGACATGCTGAAAAGCCCAGTCACGTTTCATCTTCAGGTGTCTTTTATACTGATAACAAGTTCAAACAGGTGCCATTAATACAGGTAATGAGTGGAGGACAGAGGAGCCTCTTAAAGAAGAAGTTTAAGGTGTGTG
Organism: Lithobates clamitans; assembly: GCA_037952925.1. Classification (NCBI taxonomy): domain Eukaryota; kingdom Metazoa; phylum Chordata; class Amphibia; order Anura; family Ranidae; genus Lithobates; species Lithobates clamitans. Next base: position 199,362 of record JBBGZY010000576.1, read on the forward strand.
AGAGACAGAAATCTTGCTTGTTTGTAGGTGACCAAATACTTATTTTCCACCATAATTTGCAAATAAATTCTTTCAAAAAAATCAGACAATATGATTGTCTGGATTTGTTTCCACATTTTGTCTCTCATAGTTGAGGTATACCTATGAGGACAATTACAAGCCACTCTCATCTTTTTAAGTGGTAGAACTTGCACAATATGTGGCTGACTAAATACTTTTTTGCCCCACTGTATATATATATATATATATATATATATGTATATATATAATTATTTCAGGTACTTATATAGCACCGTCAATTTACACAGTGCTTTACATATACATTGTCCATTCACATCAGTCCCTACCCTCAAAGAGCCTACAATCTAAGGTCCCTAACACACATTCAAACATATACTAGGGCCAATTTAGACAGGATCCAAATAACCTACCAGCATGTCTTTAGAGTGTGGGAGGAAACTGGAGTACCCGGAGGAAACCCACGCAGGCACAGGGAGAATATGCAAACTCCAGGCAGATGGTGTCGTGGGCAGGATTTGAACTGGTGACCCTTTTTGCTTATAGGTGAAAATGGTAACCACTACAGCACTGTGCTGTGTTTGCGTATGTATATATATTACATTTTAAATGCAGCAATCCCTTCTTTGTTTTTTCCATATAAGGCCTGTGGGATTTTTTTTTTTCTTAATTGCAAACATGTTATACTTATCTCTTCTTCTGGGGGTCCCTTGCTTGTGCTCTTGGCTCCTCCTCTTCTTAGGAGAAGAAGCCTATGGAGACCTATGGTGGCATACCTGTTGGCTCGCAGCTGGAGTGCTCAGCTGCTTCCTCTGAGCCTGTGTAAGGGGAGAGAGAAGCAGCCCTGCTGCAGACAGGCACAGAGCTGGATTGATCCAGGACACAGGTAAGTATTTGGGAGGGAAGGGCAAATTAGCGGAAGGTTTTTTACCTTAATGCAGGCAATTCATTAAAGAAGAATTCCAGGATTTATTACCCATGCTGTGCCCGCCCTGCATGGGTTAACTGCTCATTTTTGTCTAGGGGTGGGGAGAGTGGAGATAAACTTACCTAATCCACCGATCATCCGAGTGCAAGAATGGTTCCTGCCCCCCTGCGCGCTAGCAGTCTTGTGCATGGACAGTTCCAGGCATCGTCACATCCATAGACCGGCTCTGGATGTGAGGACGGCAGGAACAGTCCGCCGGTGGACGTGGGGGAGTGCGTTTTCCGTGGGATCAAAGGATCAGGTAAGTATAGCCTTTCTGTGCGCCCCCGGACTAAACGAGCAGTTCTGCTTTAAGGCAAAAAAAACTTCTGGCTTTACAACCACATTAATCCCCTGCACCCTCTGCAAAAGAAAGAAAGATGGGTCTCTATTCTGTTAACTTGCTTGAGGAGGTTGAATTAACCCTTTTCATAGCTCACTCGATTCTGGGTGAGGACCTCTTGTGATATTTTCTCTTAACTAGTTACATTATTATAAGGAATACACTTTGAGTTCAGACATTTAAATAATTCTTTGCAGTATAAATCTGCCAGGGGTTATAACTCTCCCTTACTCTATCCAAAATGGAAAAAAAATGTTGCCTATAGTTCTAAAGTCAGATTCTAGAGAGAAGGAAGTGAAACTGCTGATCTGCAACTCTCATTACTCTGCGATGACTACAAAAATCAAAAATGTCTACCCTTTTATTAGTCTGTTCTCTAACAATGTGAACTTGATCTAAATAAGCAATATGATTGTTCTAAATAAGCCTGTAATTATACTTTAAGATTCCAATATGCGTGAAGGGTTCAGCAGCCATTACCTAAAGATACCGCTAGAGGGAACAGTTTTTGATAGCATGAAACTATTTCAAAGCTTGATTTCTGCATTGTGCACTTTTTTACTAAGCCACTTGTCTAAACCTAAAGGTTTTTTTTTTTTTTTTTAATAAATATCAAGTGATCCTTTGGAGCTCCCAGAATGACTCTTGCAATGATATTCTGTGATTCCTAGTGTGATGCCATGGGATTTGGTGCCCGCAAACACACATAAAACCCTCAATGCTCCACCAATCAGCACTTTAAATGTCTAAATACGTACAGTAGAATGATTGATTGTTTCTGGTATCTCAAGTAGGTTATTAAGATGCGGTCAGGGTGACGTTCGTCGCTTTTCTCAGCTCTCTTAAGCTGCTTTATCAGGATTGTAAAAAGTGTATCTAAAGATATCATATCACAAGGTAGATCTAATATTAGTAACATACCACCATCATAAGAGTACACTGATTTGTTGAACTGTGTGTCAGGCAAAACAAGCATCCAAGCCCAGTTACCCTCAAGAAGACACAATAGGGGATTAAAAAAGGAGGGGACCAGAGACCACCAAGATTGATCGGAATCGAAAGGCTCTAAAATATATCTACAGACTTAGATCAAATTAACCTTGATTTTTATTCTATACATTCAATTAACCCACCTTAGTTTGATGATGTGGTAAATTCATTGTTAAGTTCTATACACCTATATTTGCTTCCATTATGCTTAGCCAAATGTACCAAAGCAGACAGGCTTATTCTAGAAAGTCTACAAACACGTATTAAAAGAGTGGGTATATATGGGAGTACTCTCAATTAATGCTTTAATTAAACATACTAGTAATTGCAAATGTTACCTGTCAATACAAGACAATCATGCTAACCATGGACCATAATCTTTTCTAAGATTATACCTGTAATATATTGTATATTGCAGTTTGCCACACTGATATGGAAGAAGTGGGTCAAGGTCACAGGTAACCCCTCAGCATGAATTTGGAGAGGGTTACAAGGAGGGTAATGTTACATGAGGTTTACAACTGAACTCAGGGAATTGGAAGTGAACTCCGACCCCCCACTTAGACACACACACACATAGCAAGGGTTAAACAAAACGCTTGTTTATTCTAGGGGTGCAGCGGTATGGTGTAAAACCTTATTCCTTGCTCCAAGATGCTTCCCCCATCCATGTGATTGGTCCTGCGCTGTTTCTTGAAGGGGCTCTCAGCCATGGTCACATGTTCTTTTCCTATATTTACAATGCAGGGTTAATAGCCCTGCACTGTACATTAGGAGGCCACAGCCTAGAGCTTCGGGCAGCAAAAGAACAGTGCTGGAGCCTGCTGGAGCTAGAGATATGGTATGTATTACAGCTTATCCTGGTACTGCTAGTCTAAACAAGCATTTAAACCTTGCAGTGCAGAGTGGCCCCGTGCAAGGATAGATTTTGGGCATATTGGTGTAATATTTTACATTTTGGAAAATACCGCCATACACGTGCATGTGGAAATGCAAGTGCTGACATTTACATGTGCATAGCCACATACAGCTCCTCCTCTTCTTTGTCTTTCTTCCTCTTTCTGTCGGGGTACCCCAATGCTCTGTCCTTGGGTCTCTCCTATTCTCTTTCCACAACTCTTCCATGGGCCAGTTGATAACCTCCCATTGTTTCCAATATCAGCACTACACTGATGACACCCAAATCTGTCTCTCTACTCCCCAGCTCACCCTCTCAGTCTCCTCACCTATCACAAATTTACTGAGCAACATATCACAATGGATGTCACACCATTTCCTTAAACCCAGTCGGTCTAAAACATGAGCTCATAATATTTCTTCCTCACTGCCCACCCCCCTCCGTACTTTACCACAATTATCGGTCCTTATGCACATGTCGGAGTGCAAGGTGTAATCCTAGATTAAACTCTTCTTTGGGCTCCTCATCCAATCACTGTGTAAATCGCCTTAACCCTAAAACATTTCCAGAATTTGCCCTTTCTTAACTAATGACACCACAAATCAACGTATTAACTCCCTGGTTATCTCCTGCCTTGACTACTGCAACTCCCCTCCTGCTTGCCTACCCTTACACAGGCTTAAATCTATCATTAATGCAGCTTCTGGACTTATACACCTTACTAACTGATCCGTGGCTGCTGCCCCTCCCCACCAATCCCTTCACTAGCTTCCACTAGGCCAAAGTATAAAATTAATGTAGCCTTACCCCCATAGGAGCCACTGGTTTTCAGTGGTTCTTCCCCAAACAGTGCAGAGGCTACCAATCACATGGGCACCTGTCCTATCACTCTGGCCCCATTAATCAGTCTTTTTAAGATTTATTGCTTGTAGAACTTATAACAGGAGAGGGGTTGAGGTGATATAGCACACTTCAAAATGGCTAGCAACATCAATGAAAAGACAGTTTAAACCCTCACAACTGTGAGGTATATTTCTGAACAGTCTTAAAACCTCACAGCTGGGGACCATGAGGTAAGTCTCTTTGTCATCCGCACAATAGCATAACTGTAAGTAATCAGTGCAACTTCAGGAACACTGCACAGTAGAGGAGGGCACTGTTCTCTAAGCTCACACTCCAGGACATTGCTAAGGAAAGGGGAATGGGCAGCAGCTTGCTTCAGACAGGCAACAGCCCTCTCTAAGGCTGCGAACATCTCCTCGCTGCGTAAGACAATCTCTTCTGGGCTTCAGACTACTTATCAACTTCCCCAGCCACCATCTAGGCACACCTCCCCAGGGAATAACTAGGCCCTGATCAATATTCAGGCATGTTATTTTAATTCTCCCTCCCTAAGCTCGAGAAACTTCTTCTAGAGGCAGGGGAAACAATCAAACTTCCAGCCTGTGAAACCCTGAACAGACCTGAGCAAACAACACTGCTCCCTTGACTGCAGAATATTGTTTCCACCTCATCCGTTTAAACGCGAACACATATTAGTTACACAGGTTCTGTGGCTGATTAAGGTGGTAATTAAACGCACTTGATGCCTTATGTGCATTAAATTAGCATCAGAACCTGTGTAATTCATATGTGTTTGGGTTTAAAGAGATGAGGTGGCAACCCTACTGCAGAAGGAGCCAACAACTAAATTAACCTAGCAGCCTAACTAGGAGGATTTTCAAAATACTACTACAACATACAAAGACATCCACAACACTGCCTCCAGCTATATCACCAACCTCATCTTGAGATACTGATCAAAACGTCCACTTCGCTCCTCCAGAGACCGCTTGCTCTCTGGCTCCCTTGTTACCTCTTCCATCCTCTGGAGGTCCCTACCCCAGTATGTCTGGTTAGCTCCTACCCTGTCAGTCTTTAGGCGATCCTTGAACACTCATTTATTCAGGGAAGCCTACCTCATCTCCACCTAAAAACTGTACTTCAGCCACCTCCATCAGATCATCCCCCACAGCTATTACCTTTTGTACCAACTTCCTCCCTTTTAGAGTGTAAGCTAGAACAGGGCCCTCCTAATCCCTCTGTATTGAACTGTATTGTACTGTCTCCCTTTATGCCCTAAAGTGCTGCGCAAATTATTTGCACTATATAAATCCTGAATAATAATAATAACAATATTAATACAGCATTTTTTGCAATGCATGTCTATAGCCAAAATACACTGCAGCTGTGGCTTCTGGGCACGACAACAACAAGCGTAATTTACTCTGTATGGCTGTACGCCTAGGATACAAGTGTGCACAAGAGCCCATAAAGAGTGCTAGCAGTTAAATAATGATTTGAATGGTGCCTAATACAACCTAAGCCCACACCAGGGCTACTTTTTTTTTAACATTCTCTTCTATTCTATTGCGTGCATGCATACATCTATGGAAGTTGTGTTAGCTTTGCAGCATTGGCTATGTTAGTCAGCACAACATGATGGACAAAGGATGCCATTCATTTAGTCTGAGACTTTAAACACTGCCAAGTTCAATATAATATAGTAATGTTGCATAATTTATCATGGCATTTATAAACCACAAACTGTTATTATAAACTATTAACTACAGCTAAGTGGCATTTTTCACAGGCTGTCCTTTATGTAACTTTGTAGTAAAAAAAGGCACAATGAGTAAATTGATTCTGGAGGTGATCATTCTATTTTCATAGAGAACTGAAAAAAGTAGAACTAACCTAATTACAACTCCATCATTACTTTTTTTAAACGCACACACAAATTTAACGTAAAAACATTTAACTCTAAAAAAATGCATGTAGCAACCCATCAGATGATCCTGTTTTTAGTAACCCACAGCTTAATGGACTGCTATAGGCTGCACAAATACCTTTAAAGAGTAACTCCACTTTTGTTGAGAAAAACATACTCTGGGTGATCTATGTACATTAAATAAAAAAGAAAAAGATATCTACACATCCTAAAGAGTTAACTACAAAATAATTTATTGCTTAAAAAGAGCAAAATACAAAAGGTCAGAACAAGCAAAAGAATTCCCGCTTATTCCCGGTATATAGAGCAGAGAGGAACTAATGCCTTATATTTCCCTATATCAATAGAAACAGACAGCCCATATGGATGTTGCACTTACTCCCAACAAATAAGGGGGAAAAGGCTAAGGATAAATGAGCAGTCCACAGGCCCCCCTCCCCCAGATAAGAGCACCCCCTATAATACCTGTATGAATCCCCCAAGCCACCTGTATGTTAAAATTGTAAACCATTCAGTCAAAAAAATGGGGCTAGTTAAAAAAATCTAGATATGTGGTTACAGTGGGAAAAAAAGCACTATTAGTCCAAAAGACTTATTAGTAATAAATTCCCTTCATGGGCAGGTATATTAGTTCTCCAAAAAAGCAATACCCTGGCTCTATGAGGAAGCTGATTTGAAAGCAAATGATGCACTATTTGGAACAACTATTTTGAATAGCTTGATGGAGACCTACCCAATGTGCCAGAATTCTGGACTTTGATTTCATTGTCCGTTGGACCACTATCAGTTCATGCATGGATAGTATTGAAACATTGCCATAATTGAAAATCCATAGAAAAATCAGAGATGAGGAAGTCCGCGCTGAGGAATTGTATGCCTTATACATACACTGACAGATTGATTTCCACGCAGAATTAGTGGAAATCTCTGCGTTACCAGCTGGATCCGTGAGTAACCACTATTGATTTAGAATCATACCATCTTATCAATTGCCTATGGAAATCTACCTGCAAGCTGCGGGAAACCTAGCATGTGGTTACAGTGAATTTATTTATCTGTGAATACAGTATATCTGTGGTTTTTGAAATAAGGAATAATATCATCATTTATTGCATCATTTAAAGGATTCATACCTTCTCTCTGGCACATGAAAATATATTTTTGTCTCCAGTACTACATTTTTTAACATCAGGATGACATCTATGGGGATTTATTGATTTTTTGGAGAACTAATATACCTGCCCATGAAAGAAATGTATTACCAATAAGTCTTTTGGACTAATAAACAAAGAAGAAAACTAATGCGCAAAACCAAGGCAAGCCAAAGCAGCTTGAGAGGACTAAGAAGCCGCCACACATACGGCAGTGTTCCCACACAGAAAAACAATAAGGTAAATAGAGATATGTGGCGCTAACTCAAAGTGCATAAATGTGATGAAATAAATACAATCCAATTCTTCAAATAAAATGAATATGCGTAAAGAGCAAAATCACATAAATAAAGTGACTAAACATCCATTAAATTCAGTCTCCTCCGATCGTCACAGATTTGGCAAATCTCAAAATAGAAGGCCTCAAGTTCGGCAAGTTGGGTGGAGGCATGCAATAGAAAGGAGTATCCCCATTGTGCAGTACTCAAAACAGGTTTATTCTAAACAACATAGTAACTTACATATACAGCATAAAATGAACAGCACAGATCCCAGTTCTTCCGGTCTCAGCCGCGGCGGAAAGTGATGACACCTGACTCTTCCCTGACCTGAAGAGTCAGGTGTCATTACTTCCGGCCGAACTTGAGGCCTTCCATTTGGAGATTTGCCAGATCTGTGAAGTTCGGAGAAGACTGATCGATTGATGGTGTTTCATCCACTTCCTGATTGCAGGCTTGACTTGACCCAAGGGGTCCTTGCTAGAGGTGAGAGGCTGGGGGAAACGTGTGGTGCACCATGGAGTACGGTTATTAGGAGGAATCTGTCACCTATCATCGTTTGCACTTGCACTTTTTTCAGCTATTTTTTTGCACAAACTGTTTTATGAAGACTCACTTTGTTCGATGGAACTGTATTACATTAATTGGATAGACTTGTCGCTATTTTTATAGCGTTTCTGCACTTTTTTCACTTTTTGTTATTGCATGCAACTTTTTTATCTCATGCAATTTTTTCTATATTTGTGATTTTTTTTGTTATCTTGATGCACTTTTAGACTATCTTTGGATTTATTGACCTTCATTTGGATTTGTTTATTTATTTATTTGATGTCATATTTCATGAATTTCCACTGTTATTTATGCAATGTCACTTCTTATGAATTTAATGGGTGTTTAGTCACTTTATTTATGTGATTTTGCTCTTTACGTATATGCACTTTACTTGAAGAATTGGATTATATTTATTTCATCACATTTATGCACTTGGAGTTAGCGACACATATCTCTATTTACCTTTTGGACTAATAGTGCTTTTTTTCCCCACTGTAACCAACTATCTAGATTTTTTGATCTAGCCCCATTTTTTTGACTGACTGGTTTACAATTTTAACGTATTATATTGGTATATCTAAATAGTGTCGATTATGCATCATTTCATTGTGGAACAGTGTGACTTATACCCGTCTATTCAGGAACACACTGCTCCCCTTAGGAAGTTCATGCTACTTATTTGCTTACAGGTGGCTTGGGGAATTTATACAAGTATTATAGGGGGTGCTCTTATCTGGGGGAGGGGGGGCCTGTGGACTGCTGATTTATCCTTAGTCTTTTCCCCCTTATTTGTTGGGGGTAAGTGCAACATCCATATGGGCTGTCTGTTTCTGTTGATATAGGGAAATATAAAGCATATAGGGAAATATAAAGCATGGGGGAATTCTTTTGCTTGTTGTGACTTTTTGTATTTTGCTCTTTTTAAGCAATACATTAATTTGTATGTAGGGTGTATATTATTTTTTATTTTTGATTTAGCATTACCATTTGATTACACCCCCAAATATACAATGGTGAGTACTACTAGCTAATAAATTTAGGTGGGAATCCCAGATTTCTCTCTTTTTCTACTGATCCATGTACATTACAAGGATTTTAACAAACTTTGTTGCAGCTTCTTACCTTTTGTGATTCTAAAGAAATTGTTGTTTGATTGTCTGTGTGGGAGTGGTTTTATAATTATCAACCAATTGCTGCAACTGCAGAGCCCCAATGGGGAAAACTGCAGGGTCTGCATCCCTGTAAACGTAAATTCCCTTTGGGAGTATCTCACCAAAAATGACATTTTTGTTGCAGGTGATGATCAACATCTGATTTGTATCTTAGTGCAGACTTCTGGGGGAATCAGTGAGCCAATCACACAAGCAGGAAATGACATACAGGTGCATCTCATAAAATTTGAAAACCATCAAAAAGTTAATTTATTTCAGTAATTCAATTCAAAAAGTGAAACTCATATACAGTATTATATAGATTCAGTACACACAGAGTGTTATAGTTAAAGCATTTCTTTCTTTTAATTTTGATGATTATGGCTTACAGCTAGTGAAAACCCAAAATTCAGTATCTCAGAAAATTTGAATATTATATAAGACCGGTTAAAAAAGGATTTATAATAAAGAAATGTCTGCTTACTGCAAAGTATGTCCATGTACAGTATAGTATGCACTCAATACTTGATCTGGGCTACTTTTGCATGAATTACTGCATCTCCATGCGTGGCATGGAGGTGATCAGCCTGTGGCACTGCTGAGGTATTATGGAAGCCTAGGTTGCTTTGATAGCGGTCTTCAGCTCATCTGCATTGTTGGGTCTGGTGTCTCTCATCTTCCTCTTGACAATACCCCACAGATTCTCTATGGGGTTTAGGTCAGGTGAGTTTGCTGGCCAATCAAGCACAGTGATACCATGATCATTAAACCAGGTATTGATACTTTTGGCAGTGTGGGCAGGTGCCAAGTTCTGCTGGAAAATGAAATCAGCATCTCCATAAAGCTGGTCAGCACAGGGAAGCATGAAGTGCTCTAGAATTTCCTGGTAGAGGTCTGCACTGACTTTGGACTTGATAAAACAGTGGACCAACACCAGCAGATGACATGGCTCCCCAAATCATCACTGACTGTGGATACTTCACACTGGGACCTTGAAATGAAATGCAAAATGTTCCAGAGTCCGTGATGATTTGGGAAGCCATGTCATCTGCTGGTGTTGGTCCACTGTGTTTTATCAAGTCAAAAATCAGCGCAGCCCTCTACCAGGAATTTCTAGAGCACTAATATATGTGTTACCTTGTTATCTTAAAAGAGAAGTATGGGTTTGGGGGTTTTTCCTCCATTATACTTACCTAAGTGGATGCAGCATCGGTTCGATGCTGCATCTGTCCCCCGGCACCTCTACACTGAGAACCAATCGATCGAACATTGCCGATGGCTTGGTTCTCACAGCTCCCCGAGCAGAGAGCTGCTGACTGTCAATCAGCTGCTCTCCACTCTGCTCCTCCACGCTCAGTGGAGCACTGAGCTGTGGAGGGGCAGGGAGTGGCCGTCTCAGCGGCTCGCTGAGAGGCTGAGACTGTCATCAGTCCAGGCACCTGGCGGATCCAGACTTTCATTGTCGGGCTGATGCGGTACCTGGACTGATTCCTGTGATGTCAACAGAGAGCAGACATTACTTAAAGGAGTGCAATTCATTTTGCTCTCCTGACCCGTTTTCAGCAGAGAGCGGACTGAAAAAGCTCATGTTGGACTTCTCCTTTAAGTAAGGACAAAGTTATCACCAAACAGGTCCATAGCATAATTGAAAAAAATACTCTGGTCAATAGGAGGTGAACAGGTGTGAGAGGTGAAGTGGTTAAAGAGGTATAGTGTAACCTTTTGTTCTTTTGGTAGTATTTGATAACCTCTGGGTTTTATGTGTATATTATTTGGTTTAATTTTTATATATATATATATATATATATATATATATATATATATATATATATATATATACTGTGTGTAGCTATATCTATCTATCTATCTATCTATCTATCTATCTATCTATCTATCTATCTATCTATCTATCTATCTATCTATCTATCTATCTATCTATCTATATATATATATATATATATATATATATATATATATATATATATATATATACACCGTATATATAGATATCTATATAGATAAATCTATATAGATATATATATATTTATTGTTATTATTATAATTATATTTGGTTATAGAGTCTACAAACTATGGTATATATATTTGAAAATTGATCAATCCTTATAGATATCTATATAGATATATCTATATAGATATATATATATTTATTGTTATTATTATAATTATTTTTGGTTATAGAGTCTACAAACTATGGTATATATATTTGAAAATTGATCAATCCTTATGTATCAACGACCTCATCTCACGATCTCATTTCTTGAGGTCCTTAAAATGCTTGGACAGTACAAATACTAACTAAATTACTGCATTTGAGAAAGTAGACAGTCGGAGGCATTTAGTAAGAAGCACAGTGAGTTTTGGAAGTAGCAATTTTTTGTCACCTTTTTTTGGAAAATAAATGAATTAAAGAAAATTTGTTTTGTTTTTTCACAATTTTTTTACATATACTGTCACCAGTGCATTATAGCATTATAATTTCAATAGTGTGGCAGTGATCAGGGATACTGACTATTGACAGTATGTTAAAAAAAATACATAAATAAATACTCAAGACTCAAGTCTCTTCTTTAACTTTCTTTCTTTGCTTTTTCTTCCTTCTCTTCTCTGTTTTTGTAATGTTACTAAAATTTTCTAATGGATGCTGATGGCAGACGATGAAGCCTCTTTATTGTTAGCCGCTCTAGGAGCTTGAGGCATTGTGTTAGGAGGCACTGAAATAACCTTTGACTAGTAATGTTTCCCTAAATCTCCACGTTATCGAGGTATGTGGATTCACAGCTTATGTTACCAATTCTTCATAAATCATTCAATTTCCTGAAGTTTTATAAAAGGTGGCTGATACTATGGGCCCCACTGCCCTAAACATAAGGTTGTTATATTGGATAGAGCCTGTATATTAGGCCTGACTTTATTAACCTACATATATTCTGGTTATCACAATAAGGCCACTGATCACTTCAGAGAGCTCATCATCTTGCTGACAATTTTTTTAATACTGTATGTATTTCATACAATGTTTAAAACTCAGCAATAAAAATTATTGAAACAAAAATCAGGAACATTTTCTCTTAGGGGCAGCCCCCCCCAAATCTGGGACTGCCCCGGAAACTGGGGCATCTGATCATCTTAGCCTTGTATTCATTTAAAATAAAATACAAGACATTTGTTGAGTGTCAGAGGTTTGGGAGCAAGTGACTCCCTATGTTCAATATACAGACAGCAAGTTGCTCAAGCAGCATGAGGAAGAGGAGAATCCTGACTGTATATAGCTCAGACCACTATGGTAAATTTCGAAATCCCCAGCAGTGGTCTGAATGTAACACACAGATCAGTGCATGTAACCAAGCTGAAGAACAAACAACAAAAGATTCCTCTTAATCCGGCGCTGGGGGGTGATGGATACAAACCACTTGAGCCATACCTCAGAAAAGTCATAAAAATGTCTATGGCACTTGCTTCACTGTCCAAATTTAGTCTCTTGTCACACCATTAGCACATGACTAGGCCTCACTCTGACTAAGTCCCAGTGTCTTTCCTTGATAGCCCTTTGCAGGCTGGTGTCTGCAGAACGATATAGAAAAATTGGTTGGAGATCAATACTCACTATTAGTAAACACAACACTGGGTGTTCAATATACCTGTGTGATGTCCCAAAATTTGCAGGCTCACCAATAATAATAAGTGCGGTCTCTGTGCCTAAAATACTATAGAAAGAAAAATTTTTTTCAGGGGAAGAGTACCACTGAGAAGAGACACAGGCGGACCATGCTGCTTAATAAGGGATACATTTTATTAGAAAAATATATTTAATACAAAAGGAGCCAAGACCAGGTACCCGCCACCACCAACACCAAGATCATATTAAAATTAGACAACGTTGTCTGTTTAAGAGCAGCTGCATCACGCTTCAATCATGCATGCACACACCTGTAACAAGGCTATTGTTAATGGGATTAAATAATATTTGTGGATCAGACTAATGGTTTCAGTGACATGCACCATACATGACAAAAGTCCGTCCAGTCACTGTATTTAGATCGAAACCCTTTTAACAAAAGACCCCTGTTTGAAGGGTAGTTGATTGAGTCAAGTTGCTAGTCCCACAGAGACAGCCTTAATTAGAGTTGTAACAAGACATAGCTGTCAGTGTGGAGAGATGATTATAGTCCACAGTTAGTATCCAGTCCAAAGACACAGAAATACAGTTTCCCAGAATGGGATTGCATGTATTCACAGGGTCTAACTGTTGGAAAAACAATAGCTCAATGACGTTGTTTATGAAGTTGCTGAATACTGGCTGAGAAGTAACAAAAAGCAGGATGCAAAGTAAAAGGAGGCAGTTAAAGGACCTATGGTCCACTCACCCGACCATTCATCGAGTGATATAATCACAGTCCTGTACTATCTTTCTCCGGTCCGGGGGGCTGTATGTGCTGTCCTGTATGCTCCCTTTGTTGAGCGGGGTCCATGGGGCTCCAGTGAGCAGTTTGCTGTCAGCACTATATAAGTGTCAAGTCCTCTAGGCCACCATCCGCTTGTATCAGCCAAAGTAGTCACAGCTGTCTTCAGGCAATCAACTGCACATGCACAGGCGTGATGAAATACGTCATCCACGACGCATAGAGCGTCTCTGTCGTGATGCCAAATCCGACAGGGACCAGGGACTCTGTTTTTTTCAAGGATGCAGTACCCCTTTGTGGTAGCAACCAATTTGATTGAGAGAAATAAATGTACTTGATGGACTACTGATTCCAGCAAGTCCGATTGCAAATCTTGCCTGTCCTCCTGGCTGCAGCGACTTGACACATAACACCCACAGTCTCTCCCTCTGGCTCTACATCCAACTCCTGGCATGTCTCTTCCAGAGCTTTCCATTGTGCTTCCACTCACCAACACCTGGCCTCAATCCCTCCTGAATGACTTTCTCCAGACATGCTCCCAATTGTCTTTTCCAGCTCTTGTTCCAGGACACCTCTCTATGACCGTGTAAAGAGAGGCTCCCTTCCAGTTCCCAAGCTCCCCGCCTGAGGTACACTCCCTCCCCAGAAAGGGGGTTCCCTCAGACACGACAATCTAACACTCCATCATCCAGCTCACCCAGCCGACAACCTCTCCCCCAGTAGGCTGGCCATGGGTATATGTAAGAGGCCTGCCCCCTGCCAATCCTAGTTGGGGATGGTTCAGGGCTCCCACATGCACCCCATGTCACTCCAGCTCTCTGCCCTGCCCCCTTTCCAGAACCTTCTCCCTGGAAAAAGAGGAGGCGCCCAAGAGCTGAGGCACATGTTAGTCACCTACTGCTATACTAAACCACTCCCCTGCCCCAAGATCAAAACAAACAGGCCTAGCTCACAGTGTAGGCCTGCCTAAATTTACCTGCACTGGCAGCTTACACAAAACCTACACCTAGTACCTACCTAAGGTAGAGGGTGCTACACCCACCCCCCACCGGAATACAGCTGGTCCCCAGCTGTGAAAAATAAATAGAAAAATGGCGTCCAGGAGCAAGGGCACCCCATGTTACAAGTTGGATGGGGGAAAGGAAATAACTTGGAAAGGGCTATAGTACAAATAAATTCTCTACAAAAATAGATATATACATACTTGTCATGTATATACACTGTACACTTCAATATACAACCCTAACTACAGGTCCCTGCAGCTAGACATATGAGCACTTTGGAGCCTGAGCATTGCTCCCGCAGGAGGAATACTCTGACTCACAACATTGCTTGTCCTCTGGAGCGGTGGAGATGGACAGCCGTCCCATCTCTGGAGTTCCTAAAAGAAACAGAAGGCATAAAATCCTACTCTTACATACTAACTGTACACTTCACATCACTATTGAAAGGGTGTTATGATCCTTCGAGCAGAGAAAATCAGATCCGCATTACCACATATATTTTTCCCGTTTGTCATTATTCTGTCAGTAGGGAACTACTTAACCCCAAACAGAACACAAAACAAACATATATGTATAGAACTTTTAACAGTCCTTCTTTTGCTCCTGATAGAAGGGGCCCCAACAACAGGCAGCAAAAAGGTGGGCAGGGACAGTACACCCAACGGTCTTGCTCACAGTCTTTCCATCAGGCACACTGGGTGACAGGCGAAGGCCATCCCTGTAAAAGAAATGTCAGTGAGGAAAACCACACACACCCTGACACTCTCGTGCAGTCCTTGTGGCTGCTCCTATGGTGGCTGCACAGCAGTCCTCCTCACACATAGAAGCGAGGATCCGGCAACCTCCTCCTGCTATCCCCTTCCTCTCTGACTGAGGCCGAGTGGCTCCTGGTAGGCTGACCAGCCTTTACAACCAGAACTTGGTCTCTGTTGATGGCACTTCCCAATTTCCATTCCTCTCGAATGTCCACGAACCGGGCCCAAGCATCACTCTCTGACACCCTCAAAGGCTTAGGGACGTGCATGAAATCCCAGACTAGGTCATCCTCCCACTCTCCCCGGGAGTTTTCCACGACGTCCATAATCTGGGAGGAGACATACGGATAGTCTAGACCCCATTCCAGAGCAACCCTTTGTCAGAAACCATGAATCAGACTAAGACAGAAGTACAGTTAAATCACACTTGTTTAATAAAAAAAGGTAAACAGAGTAAACGTAGTCAAAATATAGCCAGAGTTCAGGAACTAAAACGGATAGTCAGACAAGCCAAAACGTCAGGGAGCCAGAGGACAGCGTAGTAGAACAGCAAGCAGGATCAGGAGCCAGATGGAATGTCAGCCAAGCAAGTCTTTAACAGGAACACAGGAGAGCGTCCCTAGAGATGTGACCAAGGCGAAGGCAGAGTTCATCTGGACTGGATGCCTTAAGTAGGCAGGACTGATGAGGAGGATATCATCAACAGGTGAGTCACTGTGGAGAGATAGGAGCTGGCAATTAGCCGACAGCTGAGCGGTCAGCTCAGAGAAGGAAGGGCTGAGCCCAGCCCTGACAGTACCCCCTCCACAATGACTCCTCCCCCTCGGGGGACCACCAGGCTTGAGGGGAAAATGTCTATGGAAATCACAGAGGAGGACAGGGCATGTACGTCCGAGGATGAGACCCAAAAGCGTTTCTCCGGACCGCACCCTTTCCAATGCACCAGGTACTGTATGCGCCCACGGAACCTACGGGAGTCAACAATGGACTGTACTTCATACTCCTCATGGTTCTCAACCTGTACAGGGCGAGGACGAGGCACCGAGGTGGTAAAGCGTTTGCAGACCAACGGTTTTAATAAGGAGACATGAAATACATTTGAGATACGCATATTAGAAGGAAGGTCTAATGCGTAAGCCACTGAGTTAATCCTGTGAAGAATATGGAAAGGCCCAATAAACCGAGGTGCAAACTTCAGAGAGGGAACACGAAGTCGGAGGTTGCGAGATGACAGCCAGACCCTGTCCCCAACCTGGAAGGAAGGCGCAGGCAGGCATCTGCGGTCAGCATGGAGTCTGTACCTATCATTAGCATGTCGCAAAGCCTTCTGGACTTGTGCCCAAGTGTGACCACGGAGATGCTCCTCTAACACAGGAATGCTCTGCAGAACAGATTAGTCAGGCAACATGGGAGGTTGGAAACCATAGTTCGACATAAATGGTGACAATCGAGAAGCAGACTTCAAGGCACTATTTTAAGCAAACTCCGCCCACGGTAAGAGGTCTGACTAGTTGTTATGATGGTCAGAAATATAGCAAAGTAGGAATTGCTCCATGGACTGATTGGCTCGTTCTGCAACCCCATTAGACTGTGGGTGATACGCAGAGGAGAAATCAAGCTGAATTCCCAACTGGGCACAAACTGACTACCCCTGTCCGAGACAATCACCTTGGCTAGCCCATGTAAGCGAAAGATCTCTAAGCAAAAATGTAAGCCAGTTCCTTAGAAGTGGGCAACGTCTTAAGTGGAATACAATGAGACATTTTCGAGAACCGGTCAACCATCATAAGGTTAACTGTGTTGCCCTGGAACTTAGGTAATTCCACAATGAAATCCATAGACAGGTGGGTCCAGGGCTTCTCTCCATTGGGTATGGGTTGTAGGAGGCCCACTGGAAGGTGTCGTGGAAGAG
This sequence comes from Lithobates clamitans, assembly GCA_037952925.1. Taxonomy (NCBI): domain Eukaryota; kingdom Metazoa; phylum Chordata; class Amphibia; order Anura; family Ranidae; genus Lithobates; species Lithobates clamitans. The sequence goes on from JBBGZY010000576.1 coordinate 216,572, forward strand.
TCATAATGAGTATTTTGTAACTCATTTTTTTTTTTTTTAAATGAAGAAAGAAAAGAAAGATTGATTTTTTTTTCCTTTTTTCAATTTTCAAAACTTTGTGACAAAAAGTGAGATCTGCAAAATACTCACCAATAGCTTGGGGTGTCTGCTTTACAAAATGGGGTAATTTTTTTTGGGGGGGGGGGGTTGTGCTATCTGGGCATTTCATGGCCTCCAAAACTGTGATAGGTAGTGAGGAGTGAAATCAAGAATTTACACCCTTAGAAAGCCTGAAGGCAGTGATTGTTTTTTGTGGTCCTGTACACGGCTAGACTGCCAAAAAGTCCCACACATGTGGTATCCCCGTACTCAGGAGAAGCAGCAGAATGTATTTTCTGGTGCAAATTTCACATATGCCCATGGCATGTTTGAGCAATATATAATTTATTGACTACTTTCTGAAAAAAAAAATTATTGTCATTTTCTGAAACTTGTGGCAAAATATAAAATATTCCATGGACTCAACATGCCTCTCAGCAAATAGCTTGGGGTGTCTACTTTCCAAAATGGGGTCATTTGGGGGTGTTTGTGCTATCTGGGCATTTCATGGCCACCGAAACTGTTATAGGTAGTGAGGAGTGAAATTGTCAGGTCACCTTGAGGCTAGGTGACAGATGCACTCTGTAGGAGTCGGAAGTGCACCGCTAAGGTAGTGGACCCTAGGACTGACTGCTTCGGACTGAACCCTGGAAGGTTCAGGAAGCAGGTCTACAGGATAACTAACATGGATGCTAGTGGGAGCTAGAGCATAGATTCCCCAGGGCGCGGAGTCTAAGAGCCAGCGGGTGTTCACCAGAGCCTCTAGTGGTGAGGATGGGCTGCGCTGCAGTCTGGCTCCAGGTCGCAGCCCCCATGGGTCTCACAGCTCACGCTTACCGTAGACTAAAGGAGAAGAGGAAGGAGGCAGCAGGCTGGGACAACAAGGAAAGTAAGGGATAAGCCAAATGTCAGGGCCACTAGCAGACAAAGATAAACATAACACGCCAAAGGTCAGGGTCACAAGCAAAGGCCAAAGTCGGTAACTGGAGTCAGACATAGGAAACACAGCAAGTACACACGAAAGCTAACACACAATGGTTGATCAGCACTGCTGGCTTGCAGTGCACGGGTTAATATAGGGTTCCCTGATAGGGCCTGGGGTGGGGCCATGCTTAGAGGAGAGGCTATAAAACCAGCCAGGTGTAAGTGGCTGGCCTCTTAGTCTGAACACATGAGGAGAAGGTAAGCTGACAGAGAAAGATTACTGCATAACCATGGCAGAAATAAAAAATGTACACCCTTATGCCGCGTACACACGGTCGGACTTTGCAGCTACAAAAGTCGGACAGCCTGTCCGACATACTTCCGGCGTACCTTCGGCGGACTTGGGGCAGACTTTCTTACGAACGGACTTGCCCACACACGACCACACAAAAGTACGCCAGCTTAGTACGCTGTGACGTACACCAAGTCCGACGAGACTATAAAACGGAAGTTCAATAGCCCGTACGACACCCTTTGGGCTCCTTCTGCTAATCTCGTGTTTATCTCGTGTTAGTAGAAGTTTGGTGAGAGACGATTCGCGCTTGTGAGACTCGTATTTTTCAGTTCGTTTTAACTGTTGTTCAGTCTGTGCTTGTGAGGTTTGTATCTGCTTTTCAGTGCGTTTGGTCAGTTGGCATTGAGAAATCTTTGTTTTATTGGCCGCTCGTTCCTGATTTTCAGGTCGTTCTTCACAGGCCTTGCTGTTCTTCAGTGCGTTCTGTTTAGTGCGTTCTGACCAGCCGACCGTTTTGAAGCCATGTTACCTGTACGTACTCGTCGTAGAGCTCGTGCATTGTATGTGCTTGGTGCTGTAGTTTATTCTTCAGCCCAAGACCAGTCCATGAACAGGGCGAGGAGGAGTTCATGGACCAAGAATTTGTTGCTTCAGCGTGACCAGTTCTGTCACATGCCTTTGCTCCGTGAGATCCGTGAGAATAATCCTGAGGATTTCAGGAACTTTCTCCGGATGACGGACCCCGTTTTTGATCGTTTGGTGGCTTTGCTGACCCCCTATATCAGCAGGCAGGATACCTGCATGAGGCAAGCCATCACTCCGGAGCAGAGGCTGGTCGCTACCTTGCGGTATTTGGCCACAGGGAGAAGCCTGCAGGACCTTAAGTTCTCGACAGGCATCTCCCCCCAGGCTCTGGGGATCATTATCCCAGAGACCTGTTCTGCCATCATACAGGTCCTGCAGAAGGACTATATTAAGGTAAGCTATTTTTATTTTATTAGCATCACATGTTCTTTTATGTAATCTTTGATAATGTAATGTATTTCTTGCTTCAAACACTACTTCCCATCATTGCAATATAGTGTGAATGTCCCCTTTTTATCCTCACACATGCTGGGATTTTTTCCTGTTATTTTTTGTCATGCATGTATAGTTTCCTTCAATAACCTTCCCAGCATGAAGTGATGGGAACATATCCACCTAGTCTACTCATTTTGAATGTATTTTGTTGGAGTGTATTTAGTGTGCTTATAATTAGCAATTAGCTAGATTTCACAACCCCCCCCCCCCCCACCTGAACTCACTCCAAATAGTGTGCTGCTAATTAGCAATTAGCTAGATTTCACAACCCCCCCCCACCTGAACTCACTCCAAATAGTGTGCTGCTAATTAGCAATTAGCTAGATTTCACAACCCCCCCACCCCCACCCTCGTTAAAATTTGCTTGAATGTTCTGTGGTGTTGATTTGTCTAAAGCAAATCTATGTTGCACTTTGCAAAATGCATGTGCACTCTACAAGTGCATTTGTTCCAGTGCTTTAGTAAATGAGCAGAAGCTCTGCTGATTTCCATCATCAAATCATATGCAAGCCTCAAAGTGTTTTCATTAATTGCCCTTGCATGTGATTGTGTACTCTTTGCAACATGAATGCCTTTTGACATTACCTCATTTACTGTAAGCTGGTTAGCAACTGCACCTGCAGAGTGCGACAACTGCAGTCTTGTAGCCTTTGTTATCCCTAAATTCCTGCGTGTTGTTAAAGTAATTTTTTTTAGGGATTTCACAACCCCCTAAAATGTAATCAATGTTCTATCAGAGGGGGTGAGCAATCTGATAAGTATGCCTTTTTCCATATTAGTTATTCCAGAAGAATTAAATTATTGAATGTTATACTGATGCTGGGGAATAATGTTTTTAATTGTCTAATTTTCTTGCAATGTTAGCTTCCAAATTAATTGATTTTGGTTTTCTTGTTTGATTCCCCAGTTTCCTTCAACGCCACAGGAATGGCAGACTGTGGCATCCCATTTTGCCAGCCGTTGGGACTTTCCCAATTGTGGAGGGGCTATAGATGGGAAACATGTCCACATTGTGCCACCACCCCATTCGGGGTCATATTATTTTAATTATAAGGGGTTCCACAGTATTGTTTTAATGGCGGTGGTGTCGGCACACTATGATTTTTTATATGTGGACGTGGGGAAGAATGGCCGGATGTCGGATGGAGGAGTATTTGCCCAGACGGAGTTCTGCCAGCGTCTCCAGAGTGGTGGCCTGGGATTGCCACCTGATGAGGATAACGTGGAAGGACTCCCCTTTGTCTTCATTGCCGATGAAGCCTTCACTCTGAGCAAGCACCTCATGAGGCCATTCCCCCAAAGAACCCTCACCCCGGAGAGGAGGGTTTTTAATTACCGGCTGGCCAGAGCTAGAAGAGTGGTTGAGAATGCGTTTGGAATTCTGGCCAGCCGGTTCCGCCTGTTTCAAACAGCCATTAATTTGGCGGAATACAAACTTAATTTTATAATTTTATCGTGCTGCATTCTGCACAACTTTTTAAATAAGCATTCTGCCAATTATATAGGCACAGTTGGGCCTGAGGCCGGACAAATAGAAGCCAACCTTACAGGCCTGGATACTGTCCGTACTGGCTTGGCCCCCCAAAGTTCCCGTCAGGTTAGACAGCAATATGTTGATTATTTTATGGGTAGGGGGGCCATTGCAATGGGCCAGGATATATAATTTTTTGACAATAAAAAAAATATTGCTGAAATCTGGCATTATATTTATTGCTTGCCTTTCTTTTGGGCTGTCTCCTAGGTTATGGTCGAGCAGTTGTAGTGCCAACTGTATTTGAATTTTAAAAATGTCTAAATAAGCTCCATTGCCACTGTAAACAACTTTTTGACAATTATAACCAAACTGATACTGAGCCTTGAAATAACAAACCACACATTTGTTAAAATCCTATAAAAGGAGATGTTTTTATTAATGGTTGTTATGCATTCAGTTCTGCATTTAGTATAAAATGTTCATAGACAAAAATATAATGGTATCTTAATGATGTAGCAAAATATAATTATATTTAAATATTTCTACCTAATCCACAAAAAAATATTTTTGGCTTTTGGATTTTCGAAAACAGGCTTTTTTTTTTTGGAAAATCAAGTTTTGTTTTTTTTTAAAAGCAAGTTTTTTTTTTTTTTTTGGTTTTTTAAAATCAATTTTTTTACTTTTTTTGGTTTTTTAACATTAATTATTTTTCTTTTTTTTGGTTTTTTAAAATCAATTTTTTTACTTTTTTTGGTTTTTTAACATTAATTATTTTTCTTTTTTTTGGTTTTTTAAAATCAATTTTTTTACTTTTTTTGGTTTTTTAACATTAATTATTTTTCTTTTTTTTGGTTTTTTAAAATCAATTTTTTTACTTTTTTTGGTTTTTTAACATTAATTATTTTTCTTTTTTTTGGTTTTTTAAAATCAATTTTTTTTGTTTTTTTTGGGTTTTTTAAAATCAATTTTTTTTTTTTTTGGGGTTTTTAAAATCAATTTTTTTTGTTTTTTTGGGTTTTTTAAAATCAATTTTTTTTTTTTTTTGGTTTTTTAACATTAATTATTTTTTTTATTTTTTGGTGTTTTAAAATCAATTTTTTTTTTTTTTGGGTTTTTAAAATCAATTTTTTTTGTTTTTTTTGGGTTTTTTAAAATCAATTTTTTTTTTTTTTTTAGGTTTTTTAAAAACAATTTTTTTTTTTTTGGTGTTTTTTAGAAAATCAATTTTTATTTTTTTGTGGATTTTTGACAGCCCTCCTTTTTGACATTAGGTTAAACAGCCATTTATGTTATGCCAAAAAAAGAAAGAGAAGGCCCAGAATGGGGTCAGCAAAACAGGAAATGAAGGACATGATTGATGTTTTGGGGTTTAAAAAAGGGCATTTAGATTCGACCCAAAACATCAATCATGTCCTTCATTTCCTGCTGCATACGATCCAGCCGATTACGCATTTGATCCATGTCTTGATTCCAGGCCATTATTTGACCAATTAGACGTTGGGCACTTTCAGAGGTGAAATAGTCACTTCTTGTTGTTCCTAAAGTGGAATGAAACCAAAAAATGTCTTTAGAAATATGCACACATACATTATTATTATACGAGATTTATATAGCGCCAACAGTTTACTCAGCGCTTTACAATGTATAAGGGGGACAACACAATTACAGTACAATACAAAAGGTACAGGAGGGCCCTGCTCGTAGAGCTTACATTCTAAAAGGGAGGGGGTGGTGGTACAAAAGGTAATAGCTGCAAAGAATGATTTGATGGGGGTGGCTCAGGGACAGTTATGTGGGTGTGGGATAGGCTTCCCTGAATAAATGAGTTTTCAAGGATCTCCTAAAGGTGGACAGGGTAGGGGCTGATCGGACATACTGGGGCAGGGAATTCCAGAGGATGGGAGAGGCTCTGGAGAAGTCCTGAAGGCGAGCATGGGAGGAGGTAACAAGGGAGCTAGAGAGCAGGAGGTCCTGGGAGGAGCGGAGGGGGCGATTTGGGCGATATCTGCAGATGAGGTTGGTGATGTAGATGGGGGCGATGTTGTGAATGGCCTTGTATGTTATGGTTAGCATTTTGAATTTTACACGGTGGGGTAGGGGAAGCCAGTGAAGGGATTGGCAGAGAGGAGCAGCAGTCACGGATCGATTAGTGAGGTGTATTAGTCTAGCAGCAGCATTCATAATAGACTGAAGGGGGGATAGCCTGCTTAAGGGTAGGCCATTAAGGAGAGAGTTGCAATAGTCGAGGCGGGAAATAATCAAAGAGTGAATAAGTTGTTTTGTAGTGTCATTAGTCAGAAAGGGTTGAATTTTGGAGATGTTGCGGAGGTTAAGGCGGCAGGATTTAGCCAGTGATTGGATATGGGGGCTGAAGGAGAGGTCAGAGTCAAGGATTACACCCAGGACTCTGGCATGTGTGGAGGGACCAATGGTTGTGTTGTTGATATTAATGGTGAAGTCACAGGAGGGGGACCGTGAAGGAGGAAATATAACAAGCTCAGTTTTAGAAAGATTAAGTTTGAGGAAGTGGCGTGACATCCATACCGATATGTCATTCAGCAAGTTTGAGATCCGTGAGGAGATAGTGGGGGTGAGTTGGGGAGTGGAGAGATAGATCTGTGTGTCATCGGCATAGAGATGGTATTGGAAGCCATGGGAGGTGATCAACTGGCCCAGGGAAGAGGTATAGAGTGAGAAAAGGAGAGGCCCAAGGACAGAGCCTTGGGGTACCCCAACAGAAAGAGGAAGGGGAGCGGAGGAGGTGGAGTTGTAAGTGACGCTGAAAGTGCGCTGAGATAGGTAGGAGGAGAACCAGGATAATGCAGAATCACGGAGGCCAAGGGAGTGTAATTTGCTGAGGAGCAGCAGGTGGTCAACTGTGTCAAAGGCAGCAGAGAGGTCTAAAAGTATGAGTATGGAGTAGTGGCCATTGGTTTTGGCAGTTATTAGGTCATTGGTGATTTTTAGTAGGGCAGTTTCAGTCGAATGTTGTAGGCGGAAGCCAGACTGTAGGGGGTCGAGAAGGTTGTTGTCCGTGAGGTAGCGACTCATTTGGTCATGAACAAGGCGTTCAATGAGCTTGGAGGCAAACGGGAGAAGGGAGATAGGTCTTAAGTTATTCAAACAGGTGGGGTCTAGTGAGGGTTTTTTGAGTATGGGGGTAACCAGTGCATGTTTGAACGGGGAAGGAAAGGTGCCGGAGGAGAGGGAGAGGTTGAAGATGTGGGTTAGGGAGTTGAGGATAGAGTGGGAAGGTGGTCGCAGCAATTGAGAGGGGACAGGGTCCAGGGGACATGTAGTGAGGTGTGCCATGGAGAGGAGTTTATCAACTTCTTCTGTGGTAACTGGGCAAAAGGAGGAGAGTATTGAGTGTGGTGTTGGACCTGATATGTTGGGTAGGGGAGGAATTTTAATGCTGGATATCTCCTTGCGAATAGTGTTGATTTTGCTATTGAAGTGGTTGGCAATATGTTGAGCGGTAAGCAAGTTGGTGGGAGGGGGCAGTGGGGGGTGAAGTAAGGAATTAAGGGTAGAAAAGAGTTGACGAGGTTTGGATGAGAGGGTTTTGATGAGAGTGTTGTAATAGGTTTGTTTAGCAGTGTGGAGGCAGGAGTTGTATTTGAGAAGGACAGATTTGTAGAGGGTAAAGTCTTGCAGGGATTTAGATTTACGCCATGCTCGCTCAAGAGCGCGGCTGCGTCTCTTGAGACTTCTGGTGTCGTCTGTTTGCCAGGGTTGTGGCAGATGGGGCCTGGTTCTGCGTGTAGAAAGAGGAGCAAGTACGTCTAGGGAGGATGACAACGTGGTGTTGTAGATGGAAGTGGTTAGGTCTGGGCAGGACAGGGGTGCGATTTTGTCATAAAGGCCATCAGTAGCAGAGTGAAGAAGGGAAGGTTTGAGGTTGCGAAGGTTCCTGCGGGTAGTGATTTGTGGGTTGGCAGCATGGGATATAGGAGACAGGGAGAGTGTGAAACGGATAAGGTTGTGATCAGAGAGAGGAAAGGGTGTGTTGGAGAGATTGCAGGGAGTACAGCGATGGGAGAATACAAGGTCAAGAGTGTTGCCGTTGGAGTGAGTGGTGGTTTGTGTCCATTGTGTTAGGTTAAAAGAGGAGGTTAAGTTGAGTAGTTTAGAAGTGGTAGCATTATTAACATTGATTGGAATGTTAAAGTCACCTAGGATGATGGCAGGCACTTCAGATGAGAGAAAATAGGGTAGCCATGCAGAGAAGTCATCCAGAAAGCGTGACACTGGTCCAGGAGGCCGATAAATGACTGCGACCCTCAGACAAGCTGGAGAGAAAAGACGAATGCAGTGCATTTCGAAAGAGCAGGTGGAAAGAGAGGGAGGTGTGGGCAGTACCTGGAAGGTGCATTGTGGGGAGAGGAGAAGTCCGACACCACCTCCTTTTCGTCCACTGGGTCTGGTGGAGTGAGTCCAGAGAAGGCCACTGTGAGACAGTGCAGCTGGAGAGGTAGTATCAAATTCCTGGAGCCAGGTTTCAGTTATAGCAAATAGATCAAGGGATTTGGAGAGGAAAAGGTCATTGACAGAAACTAGTTTGTTGAAGACTGAGCG
>JBBGZY010000576.1:227500-275000 GCA_037952925.1 Lithobates clamitans
GACGTTCCAAAACGAAGGTAATTTGAGATATATATATTTTTTTTTGGGGGGGTTTATGGTCATGACTTTGTAGCAAGCGGCCTATATGGCTTGATAGATTGATGAGGCCTACATAGGGAGAAGATGATGAGGGGTTAGCAGAAACATATAATAAGTGTTTTTGGTCTTGTGACTTTCTCTTTTCCAGATATAATGAATCCCCTATTGAAGGATCCAGAGTTCCTTACTTCTTTTATTTCAAAATATCGAGAGATGAGGAATTTGTGGGAGGTGAAACACCCTCAGTATTATGCCAAGCATGTGAGGAAGTCAACGCTGGAGAGACTTCTGTCCTTTGTCCAGGAGACCATCCCGGGAGCAACAATGGAGACAGTGCTCAAGAAAATTGGGGTCTTGAGGAACATGTATAAAAGGGAGCATAGGAAGATCCAGGAATCAAGGAGATCAGGAGCATCAGCAGATGATGTTTATGTACCCAGGCTGTGGTACTACAATCAACTCCGTTTTCTTGATGACCAGAATGAAGCCAGGGCATCACTTTCAACCCTTCCCTCCACCCTTCCCTCCACCCTTCCCTCCACCCCAGCAGAGGCTGATGAGGAGCAAGCTGGGTCTTCCATCCTGGATGAACCGGATATGACCATCTGGAGTCAGGTAAATTATTTTAACAAATATTTACTGTACTAATATTAATGATGTTAACTGGATGTTATAATTGTCTCAAATAATTTAGCACTCCAAATTGTGTATACATATCAAATGATAGTAGTGACTAAATATGTTTGGCACCTGCTTGAAATAATTAGGGTGTCTGATTAGACTCTTTTATTAAAGAGATGTATTCACATTGAATTTGCTAGTCATGAGAAGCAAACTGTGTGTCATTGATGAACCCAAAAAAAGAAACTAAAACTATTGTCCTTTTTTTATACACAGGATGAGTCCATCCAGGAGGAATGTGGGGAAAGTGGCAGGCAGGAGGAGACCGGGCCCATGGACAGCCTGGAGGAGGCCGGATTCACCATCATCCTGGAGGAGGCTGGGCCCAGTGTCAGGCAGGAGGTGGCTGCTCCCAGTGAGGTGGCTGGGCCAAGTGAGGTGGCTGGGCCAAGTGAGGTGGCTGGGCCAAGTGAGGTGGCTGGGCCCAGTAGGAGCCTCACCCAATCCCAAGTGCCTCCCCTCCACCTTCCCAAAAAAAGGGCCAGGAAGGGGATGGTCACACAGGACGCGTCCCTGCGCCTCATGCAACAGGCCACCCGTTTTTTAACAAGCCCCCCCGAAGCGGAAGAAGCCTATGGCTGCTACTTAGCCAGCAGGCTTCTTCAGATGGATTGGGAGCAGCGCCTCATTTGTGAGCGCCTATTTGGGGAAACAATCCATAAGGGGCTGCAGGGCACGCTAACCAAAAACACCCAACTACATGAGGCAGCCCCCCCCCCTCCTCCTCCTCCTCCTCCTCCTCCTCCTCCTCCTGCCACAACTGAAACACCAGAGCCACAGCCTCAAAAGAAGGCTACAGGGAAGGCTACAGGGAAGGCTGCAGGGAAGGCTGCAGGGAAGGCTGCAGGGCAGCGTGGAGGAAAGGCTGCAGGGAAGAGAAGAAAGTGATGACCTGGGTTCAGTCTGGTCTGACAGAAGACGCAGGCTGTTGTAGGACCACAGTCTGGGGACATCTAGATCATCTGCTGGTGCTGTTGATCTCTGGGATTCTTGGACCAGATTGTGCTCCCTCTTATATGGACTCCTCAAGATCCCAATTTTCTTGTACACCGACTTTTTCCAGCGTTGACTTCCTCTTTATTTTATTTTGACCATGAATAAATGGATCTTTTTTGAGTTTAGCAAAAGACTTTATGTGTTTTCTTTTAAATCATTGATTTTACACACAATGTTAAATTAACAAGGGACAACAATCTCATTGAGTTTTAAAAAAACACACCAAAAATACATTACTAATGTTAAGAATGTTCAAGTGGTAAGTCTTGAAAAAAAAAATATATACATAAACAAAAACGGTGCTTTGGGTTAACTTTATCTAAAAACTAAAAAATAATCACTAGAAAAAAAAAAAAAAGAATAATGGGTTCTTTGTGGTAACTTTACAAACCTAAAAAAAAAAAAAAAAAATAAGGGAAAAAGTATTATTAGTATGGAAACATTGTTTATAAAAAGCATACTATATCATTCATGAGATCAAAGAGAAAAAGAATTCAGAAATCAGTTTGGGAGAACTCTGATTATGAACAGCAAAACACCTTCGTTCTTTAGAGCATTCGTAAAGAAGAAATAAAATGCGCTGCATTCAACGATCACAGATTTTGCAGCGTGATGAATGTGCTACCTACAATACGAACACTAGTTTTACTAGACCGAGTGCTTCCGTTTAGTTTTTGCTTATGAGCATGCGTCATTTTTTTGTCCGTAGGACTAGCATACAGACGAGCGGACTTCGGGGTCCGTCGTAGTTACGACGTAAAGATTTGAAGCATGTTTCAAATCTAAAGTACGTCGGATTTGAGGCTAAAAAAGTACGTTGAAAGTCCGAAGAAGCCCACACACGATCGGATTACCAGCCAGCTTTAGTCCGTCAGCGTCCGTTGGACTTTTGTAGACGAAAAGTCCGACCGTGTGTACGCGGCATTAGAATTCCTGAAGGCGGTGATTAATTTTCGGGGTCCTGTATGCGGCTAGACTGCCAAAAAGTCCTACACATGTGGTATCCCCGTACTCAGGAGAAGCATCAGAATGTATTTTGGGGTTTATTTTAACATATGCCCATGACATGTTTGAGCAATATATCATTTCAGTGACAACTTTGTGTAAAAATGTATTTATTTATTTTGTTTGCAATTTTTCAATCACTTGTGACAAAAAAATAAAATATTCAATGTGCTCAACAAGCCTCTCAGCAAATTCCATGGGGTGTTTACTTTCCCAAATTGGGTCATTTGGGGCGAGGGGGGTTGTACTGCCCTGCCATTTTAGCACCTCAAGAAATGAGATAGGCAGTCATAAACTAAAAGCTGTGTAAATTCCAGAAAATGTACCCTAGTTTGTAGAGGCTATAACTTTGCGCAAACCAATAAATATACGCTTATTGAATCTTTTTTTTACCTGAGACAGGTGGCGGAATGCTTTTTAGCCTAAATGTATGACTAAAATTGAGTTTATTGTTTTTTTTATAGCAAAAAGTAAAAAATATAATCTTTTTTTCAAAATTTTCGGTATTTTTTCGTTTATATTGCAAAAAATAAAAACCGCAAAGGTGATCAAATACCACCAAAAGAAAGCTCTATTTGTGGGAAAAAAAGGACGCAAATTTCGTTTGGGTACAGCATTGCATGACTGCGCAATTAGCAGTTAAACAGCGCAGTGCCAAATTGTAAAAAGTGCTCTGGTCAGGAAGGGGGAAAAACCTTCCGGGGCTGAAGTGGTAAAGTGGAACTTTAGTCAGAAAATTAAGTCCTGCTAGATCACTTCATGCTGGCCTCTTTTGCAGGTATAGCTATGTAAAGCATCAACCACTTTAAGACCAGAGCATTCTGGAACTTTTTGTTTACAAGTTTAAATCAGTATTTTTTGCTAGATATACAGTGGGGATGGAAAGTATTCAGACCCCCTTACATTTTTCACTCTTTGTTATATTGCAGCCATTTGCTAAAATCATTTAAATTCATTTTTTTCCTCATTAATGTACACACAGCACCCCATAATGACAGAAAAACACAGAATTGTTCACATTTTTGCAGATTTATTAAAAAAGAAAAACTGAAATATCACATGGTCCTAAGTATTCAGGCCATTTGCTCAGTATTTAGTAGAAGCACCCTTTTGATCTAATAAAGCCATGAGTCTTTTAGGGAAAGATGCAACAAGTTTTTCACACCTGGATTTGGGGATCCTCTGCCATTCCTCCTTGCAGATCCTCTTCAGTTCTGTCAGGTTGGATGGTAAACGTTGGTGGACAGCCATTTTTAGGTCTCTCCAGAGATGCCCAATTGGGTTTAAGTCAGGGCTCTGGCTGGGCCATTCAAGAACAGTCACGGAGTTGTTGTGAAGCCACTCCTTCGTTATTTTAGCTGTGTGCTTAGGGTCATTGTCTTGTTGGAAGGTAAACCTTCGGCCCAGTCTGAGGTCCTAAGCACTCTGGAGAAGGTTTTTGTCCAGGATATCCCTGTACTTGGCCGCATTCATCTTTCCCTCGATTGCAACCAGTTGTCCTGTCCCTGCAGCTGACAAACACCCTCACAGCATGATGCTGCCACCACCATGCTTCACTGTTGGGACTGTATTGGACAGGTGATGAGCAGTGCCTGGTTTTCTCCACACATACCGCTTAGAATTAAGGCCAAAAAGTTCTATCTTGGTCTCATCAGACCAGAGAATCTTATTTTTCACCATCTTGGAGTCCTTCAGGTGTTTTTTTAGCAAACTCCATGCGGGTTTTCATGTGTCTTGCACTGAGGAGAGGCTTCCGTCGGGCCACTCTGCCATAAAGCCCCGACTGGTGGAGGGCTGCAGTGATGGTTGACTTTCTACAACTTTCTCCCATCTCCTGACTGCATCTCTGGAGCTCAGCCACAGTGATCTTTGGATTCTTCTTTACCTCTCTCACCAAGGCTCTTCTCCCCTGATAGCTCACTTTGGCCGGATGGCCAGCTCTAGGAATGGTTCTGGTCATCCCAAATGTCTTCCATTTAAGGATTATGGAGGCCACTGTGCTCTTGGGAACCTTAAGTGCAGCAAAATTTTTTTGTAACCTTGGCCAGATCTGTGCCTTGCCACAATTCTATCGCTGAGCTTTTCAGGCAGTTCCTTTGACCTCATGATTCTCATTTGCTCTGACATGCACTGTGAGCTGTAGGGTCTTATATAGACAGGTGTGTGGCTTTCCTAATCAAGTCCAATCAGTATAATCAAACACAGCTGGACTCAAATGAAGGTGTAGAACCATCTCAAGGATGATCAGAAGAAATGGACAGCACCTGAGTTATAAATATATGAAAAATGTAAGGGGGTCTAAATACTTTCCGTCCCCACTGTATATATAAACAGGTATTTAGCAGAGACTCTAGAGCAGGGGTCTCAAACTGGGGGCCCTCCAGCTGTTGAGAAACTACAAGTCCCATGAGGTATTGCAAAGCTGACAGTTACAAGTTACAATGACTCCCACAGGCAGAGGCATGATGGGACTTGTAGTTTCGTAACAGCTAGAGGGCCGTCAGTTTGAGACCCCTGCTCTAGAGAATAAAATGACGATTATTGCAATATTTTGAATGAATTAAAAAGAAAAAAAAAGTACAGTTAGCCCAATTTTTTTGTATAATGTGAAAGATGACACGCTCGTGGAATGGTGACAAACTACAATACTTAAAAATCTACATAGACAACAATTTGAATTTTTTTTACAGGTAACCTGTTTAGAGTTACAGAGGAAGTCTTGTGCTAGAATTATTGCTCTCACTTTAATGATTGCGGTGATACCTCACATCTGTGGTTTTACGCATTTGTTCACTTTTGCGCACAAGTACCGGGGGAATGTCCCTTTAATTTTTTTTTTTTTTATTGTAAACATCCCTTGTAATAAAAATAAGCATGACAGGTCCTCTTTATTGAAAGATCTGGGGTCAAAAGGACCCCAGATCGCAAAGAAAAAAATGTAATTTTGCCTTTAAAAAAAAAAAAATCCGGGAAGCGGCTGGATGGGGGGGCACCTCTCCCACCACCTGTTAAAGTGATTCCGTGGTGAATCCGTTGCCGGGACCAGTTTTATCAGAAGCAGAATCATCCACAGTACAAAAAAACACCAGGGTTATGGCAGCTAGCTGCTGCCACAATAACGGTATTTAAAGTAATTGTACAGTCTTGTTTTTTTTAATTAGAATAAAATAACAAACATGTTTATACTTACTTGCCTATAGCTCCCAACTGTCCCTGATTTCAAGGGACTGTCCCTGATTTGGAGCAATGTCCCTCTGTCCCTCTTTCCTCCTCATTTGTCCCTCATTTTGGTCTGATCTATATAGTTGTATGTAAAATACACTTTTTATCGTTCAGAAAGTGTTTCCCAGTGCTAAACCTTTCATCCAATTTCTAAATTGCTGCATTTGTACATTTTAAAAGCCAATATAAAGGAATAGTAGTGGTAAAAAAAAGTCCTTGTGGGTTTAATGAATCTTTTTTTTGGTTAATTCTCCTTTAAGGGGGTGTGGCAGGGGGCGTGTCCTACGCCTACATACATTTGTTAGTAGGTGTCCCTCATTCCCATCTCAAAATGCTGGGAGGTATGCCTGCCCTGTGCAGTGGTTTTGCACAGAGCAGTCCAGATCCTCCTCTTCTCGGGTCCCTCTTCAGCGCTCCTGGCCCCTCCCTCCTGTTGAGTACCCCCGCAGCAAGCAGCTTGTTATGGGGGCACCTGAGCCAAGCCGCTGCTCTATGTGTCCATTCACTTAGCCTGGCCAATGAGGAGGGGGCTGCTGCACACAGAAGGCTTTTTATCTTAATGCATAGAATGCATTAAGATAAAAAAACCTTCTGCCTTTACAATCACTTTAACATCAAAGTAATGACATATATATACTGTGGGCGGTCTTGAAGTACTGTTTAAAATCCAGTAATACGCTGTCTCACCCTGCTCTGCATATGCTAAGTTGTTCTCTATTTTTAGGCACTGTGCTGAGTTTGTGGAGGCCGATCTGGTGAAGGCCAATCAATTTAAGATTTACTGCTGTTCAGGTGTCTCTGGGCTTCAGCAAAATTGCAGCCTCTGGCAAGAAGAAACATGAACAATGCTGGAGGCAATTTACAGCGCACACTCATTTTGGTAGCATAATTATTAATGTGGAAAGTATATTCCTTACCAAGGAATATCAAGGTGTTATGGGTAAAGCTCTGCTTTAAGTATAACTGAAAAATCTTTTTTTTCTTGGTAAAGTGGACAGGGATTAGAACCCCTGTTAGTTTTTATTGCTGTCTGTGCCCCCATTAGAGAGATTCCCCCTCTCTATTTGTCCTGTTTACCATTATTATTGAAAGGGAAAGTGAAAGAAAATCCCATCCTTAGTGATCACCAGAACAGTAAATACCGGTTCACATTTGCTGTATGTGGTGTGTTGCATTGCGTTTAAAGAGGAACTGCAGTCTGCTCACATAGGAGAAAAAATGTACAATATTTTGTTGCGCTAGGGGAAGACAGCTGTGGATAGGGGTGAGCAATATACAAAGGGATATTAAGTAATTGATAAAAAATTAATTGATAAAAAATTAAGAATAGCTTGTAAGAGATATCGATTATATAACAGTTATATATGAATTACAATACAGTCAAATGATAAAAAAAGGATAAAAAGAGTCCAGGGATAGTGCTGGGTTGATATACAGTAGTCCAGGCATAAAACTGAGATAAAATGGATAAGTGGGGAGGGGGGAGGGATGGGGGGGGTACAGAGTATAGGTCTATGACCTCAGGGGGAGAGATACTGACACAAATACAAATGCAGGAGGCAGCATGCTTGAAGGGAAGAATTCACCTTGGGAGGGAGATAACAAAGAAGAAAAGCAGCGCCAACCTAAGTGCAGTACTGAAGCGTAAACATTTTATTACAAGTTGAAATGCACTCACTCAGAGTAAGGTAGATACAGGCACATCAGGTAAAAAATCCGTCCGGGTAGACTGTGTGGTGGGCAGCAGGGCTCCACAGGGGGCGATCCTATGTGCTGGAGTGCTGGAGTGTGTTACACTTCATCAGATGCCTGATAAAGGAGGCATCTGATGAAGAAACACAAGCTAGCGGCTCCATTACAGTGATTCGCAATTACAATCGGTGTGGTGGAGGAGAGTGTTTACATCAAAGCATATTCACCTGTTGTATTGCACCCCTTTTTGGCACCTTAATTTTTATTGGTTTGGACTTTTATTATATTGTTTCTGGTCTGGACATTTTTTTATATTATATTGTTTCTGGTCTGGACATTTTTTTAGTTGAAGCAATATTGCATGGACTTTTCACTGTGATATTCATAATCACTTGTCATTATCAGATTATTTACTCACTCAGTCATCATTATAAATTTTTATGATAATCGTTTTGGGTCTATTACTTGCACTTTAGGTGATGTGTTTACATTAATGGTTAGTAACACTTATTTTCACGATTCACGTATAGTATATTATATTCTTTACAGCGCCTCTATTTCACTGATTTTCTTTGGAATACTTTGTTATAGTGGCTGCTATGGATGGGCACAGTGGCTGCAATGGATGGGCACAGTGGCTGCAATGGATGGGCACAGTGGCTGCTATTGATGGGCACAGTTACTGCAATGGATGGGCACAGTGGCTGCAATTGATGGGCACAGTGGCTGCAATGGATGGGCACTGTGGCTGCAATGGATGGGCACAGTGGCTGCTATTGATGGGCACAGTGGCTGCAATGGATGGGCACAGTGGCTGCAATTGATGGGCACAGTGGCTGCAATGGATGGGCACAGTGGCTGCAATGGATGGGCACAGTGGCTGCAATTGATGGGCACAGTGGCTGCTATTGATGGGCACAGTGGCTGCAATTGATGGGCACAGTGGCTGCAATGGATGGGCACAGTGGCTGCAATGGATGGGCACAGTGGCTGCTATTGATGGGCACAATGGCTGCAATGGATGGGCACAGTGGCTGCAATTGATGGGCACAGTGGCTGCAATGGATGGGCACAGTGGCTGCTATTGATGGGCACAGTGGCTGCAATTGATGGGAAAGAGAAGAAGAAGAAAGTGGGACTGTGAATGAGGCACGCTGTCAATATGAAAAAAGTAAAAAAATGGTATTTATATGTGTCAGATTAAATAATAATACATGGTACTGATTATTATTGCAATCGTTTTATAAAACTATAAACATACATGTAAAAGCATGAATGACACATCCATGTGGAATGGTTGTGGGTATAACACCTCTCATAGTTTTCAAAAAAAATCATATATAATTACACAAGGTTCATGATTCTAATATAAGATGATAATAAACACATGATAGATTTAAACATGATAAGTACAAAAGCTTGATGCGTTTCATGGAATTTTATACAGTCTTCAGGAGCAAACATGTGTACATCTGTAATAAAATGTAAAAATCCTTAGATACGTAACTGTCTTTTGAAAGAAAAAGCCAAAAAACCCCATTAGATATAGAGTACTCACAAAATCGCTGTGTATAGAAAGTGCAACACCAATGGCTGGAAACCCCCTTGGGAGGGGCATGATTTCCGGTAAATGTGGTTGTGTGAACCGTATGCATGGCCCGTGCAAGGTGACATCCGGGGATGCAGAAATCCCGGCAGGACAATTTCCGGGGCGTGACCGTGAATGTTTCCTGTGATTGTCCTGAGGGACTGCCAAGAAAAATATATAAATGTGTGTACTAACATGTATGACAGAATCCTGTCCATTTGAGGACAGAAAAAAAATGAATGTAACCATAATGGTGGTAGTAAATCCTAAACCTAAAGGATTGGGGAGTGGGAAAATGTGATAATAATTGGTATAAAACCAGCAACACAGACTATGTGAATGGGAACCCATTTGGGACCAGTGTCAATGTGCAGTATGGGGCTATGAATGATGAGATACCTGCTACTGGAACCTGGAGAGTCGTGATGAAAAGTGGTGAGACTGGTCTGGAAACGCCAACAGGACAGATCTGCCACCCCACATGGAGCCTATAAGGAACGCACACGACCCACACCCCCAAGCGCCATGCTGAGTGTGCATAGGAAAGGAGGAGGCGCCGATGTCTGAGCGGCCACGTCGCCTGGCATTTGGCGCCAAACCCCCTCACATGTACTACAGATGGAAAACGCTGTTGGCGCGGTATCGCTCGTTGAGCGACCCCACACGCTGAGTGTGTGGAATGTCACGTCAATGTACAACGCAGAGGCATCCCCCCGCCCCAGAGGGGGGAGGGGGAGACCCGCGGACTCCCAGAAAAATGTGAGTCAACGGCTCATGGATCCAGACAATGCGGTACTAACAACACAGCGCGTGAGAAGACTGTAAATCTAGATAATAAGAAATGTAATACAGTAATACCTTGGATTGCGAGCAGAATTAGTTCCAGAAACATGCTTGTAATCCAAAGCACTTGTATATCAAAGCAAATTTCCCCATAAGAAATAATGGAAACTCAAATGATTTGTTCCACATCCATTTATTCATAAGTCCTTCAGTTTATAGTCCATATAAAAAGATTATAGCAATGTGACCAGGTTGTGTAACCATAAAATGTCTATCCACAAATGGAAGCCTCCACAAGGGGATTAGAAGCAAAATCCAGCAGCTACAGAGTATAAAAGAGAAGAGAGGCGCCTCTAAGTGTAGCAATATGGTTACATTTAATGAAGGTACAACATTTAGCAACTCACATGGTTGATAAATAAAAGAGGCACATCTAAGTATGCAGGCATCCGGGGTAAAGCTGTCTGCAATCGTGACCAGGAAGACTACCCTGCAGTAGAGCGATCTAAAATTGAGGCTTGGACCGCTCGTGGAGCGCAGCGTGGAAGGGACATTGATGGCGGTGCGGAGGACGGTCTATGTGGAAATCTTTACCCCGGATGCCTACGTACTTAGATGTGTCTGTTTTAATTATAAACCATGTGTGTTTCTAAATGTTGTGCTTTCATTAACCACTTCAGCCCCGGAAGGATTTACCCCCTTCCTGACCAGAGCACTTTTTACAATTCGGCACTGCGTCGCTTTAACTGCTAATTGCGCGGTCATGCAATGCTGTACCCAAACGAAATTTGCGTCCTTTTCTTCCCACAAATAGAGCTTTCTTTTGATGGTATTTGATCACCTCTGCCGTTTTTATTTTTTGCGCTATACACGGAAAAAGACCGAAAATTTTGAAAAAAAATGATATTTTCTACTTTTTGTTCTAAAAAAAATCCAATAAACTCAATTTTAGTCATACATTTAGGCCAAAATGTATTCGGCCACATGTCTTTGGTAAAAAAAATGTCAATAAGTGTATATTTATTGGTTTGCGCAAAAGTTATAGCGTCTACAAACTAGGGTACATTTTCTGGAATTTACACAGCCTTTAATTTATGACTGCCTATGTCGATTCTTGAGGTGCTAAAATGGCAGGGCAGTACAAAACCCCCACAAATGACCCCATTTTGGAAAGTAGACACCCCAATTTGCTGAGAGGCATGTTGAGCCCATTGAATATTCATTTTTTTTGTCCCAAGTGATTGAATAATGACAAAAAAAAAAAAAAAAAAATTACAAAAAGTTGTCACTAAATGATATATTGCTCACACAGGCCATGGGCATATGTGGAATTGCACCCCAAAATACATTTAGCTGCTTCTCCTGAGTACGGGGATACCACATGTGTGGGACTTTTTGGGAGCCTAGCCGCGTACGGGGCCCCGAAAACCAAGCACCGCCTTCAGGATTTCTAAGGGCGTACATTTTTGATTTTACTCCTCACTACCTATCACGGTTTTGAAGGCCATAAAATGCCCAGATGACATAAACCCCCCCCAAATGACCCCATTTTGGAAAGTAGACACCCCAAGCTATTTGCTTTGAGGCATGTTGAGTCCATGGAATGTTTTATATTTTGACACAAGTTGCGGGAAAGTGACAATTTTTTTTTTTTTTTTTTTTCTTTGCACAAAGTTGTCACTAAATGATATATTGCTCACACAGGCCATGGGCATATGTGGAATTGCACCCCAAAATACATTTAGCTGCTTCTCCTGAGTACGGGGATACCACATGTGTGGGACTTTTTAGGAGCCTAGCCGCGTACGGGACCCCGAAAACCAAGCACCGCCTTCAGGATTTCTAAGGGCGTACATTTTTGATTTTACTCCTCACTGCCTATCACAGTTTCGGAGGCCATGGAATGCCCAGGTGGCACAAACCCCCCCCAAATGACCCCATTTTGGAAAGTAGACACCCCAAGCTATTTGCTGAGAGGCATGGTGAGTATTTTGCAGCTCTCATTTGTTTTTGAAAATAAAGAAAGACGAGAAAAAAAAATTTTTTTTTTCTTTTTTCAATTTTCAAAACTTTGTGACAAAAAGTGAGGTCTGCAAAATACTCACTATACCTCTCATCAAATAGCTTGGGGTGTCTACTTTCCAAAATGGGGTCATTTGGGTTTTTTTTTTGCCACCTGGGCATTCCATGGCCCCCGAAACTGTGAAAGGCGGTGAAGAGTGAAATCAAAAATTTACGGCCTTAGAAAGCCTGAAGGCGGTGCTTGGTTTTCGGGGTCCCGTACGCGGCTAGGCTCCCAAAAAGTCTCACACATGTGGTATCCCCGTACTCAGGAGAAGCAGCAGAATGTATTTTGGGGTGTAATTTCACATATTCCCATGGCATGTTTGAGCAATATATCATTTAGTGACAACTTTGCGCAAAAAAAAATAAAAAAAATAAAAAATTGTCTCTTTCCCGCAACTTGTGTCACAATATAAATTATTCCATGGACTCAACATGACTCTCAGCAAATAGCTTGGGGTGTCTACTTTCCAAAATGGGGTCATTTGGGGGGGGTTTGAACTGTCCTGGCATTTTATGCACAACATCTAGAAGCTTATGTCACACATCACCCACTCTTCTAACCACTTGAAGACAAAGCCCTTTCTGACACTTATTGTTTACATAAAAAAATAATTTTTTTTTGCAAGAAAATTACTTTGAACCCCCAAACATTATATATTTTTTTTAAAGCAAATGCCCTACAGATTAAAATGGTGGGTGTTTCATTTTTTTTTTTCACACAGTATTTGCGCAGCGATTTTTCAAACGCATTTTTTGGGGAAAAAACACACTTTTTTACATTTTAATGCACTAAAACACACTATATTGCCCAAATGTTTGATGAGATAAAAAAGATGATCTTAGGCCGAGTACATAGATACCAAACATGACATGCTTTAAAATTGCGCACAAACGTGCAGTGGCGACAAACTAAATACATTTTTAAAAGCCTTTAAAAGCCTTTACAGGTTACCACTTTAGATTTACAGAGGAGGTCTACTGCTAAAATTACTGCCCTCGATCTGACCTTCGCGGCGATACCTCACATGCATGGTGCAATTGCTGTTTACATTTGACGCCAGACCAACGCTTGCGTTCACCTTAGCGCGAGAGCAGGGGGGACAGGGGTGCTTTTTTTTTTTTTTTTTTTTTTTTCTTTATTATTATTATTTTTTTATCTTATTTTTAAACTGTTCCTTTCATTTTTTTTTTTTTTAAATCATTTTTATTGTTATCTCAGGGAATGTAAATATCCCCTATGATAGCAATAGGTAGTGACAGGTACTCTTTTTTGCAAAAATTGGGGTCTATTAGACCCTAGATTTCTCCTCTGCCCTCAAAGCATCTGATCACACCAAGATCGGTGTGATAAAATGCTTTCCCAATTTCCCAATGGCGCTGTTTACATCCGGCGAAATCTACGTCATAAAATGCTCGTAGCTTCCGGTTTCTTAGGTCATAGAGATGTTTGGAGCCACTCTGGTCTCTGATCAGCTCTATGGTCAGCTGGCTGAATCACCGGCTGCATTTTCAGGTTCCCTGTTGAGACAGGAGAGCCAGAGAAAAACACGGAAGATGTTGGGGGGGGGGCATTCCCTCCCACTGCTTGTAAAAGCAGTCTAGAGGCTAATTAGCCACTAGCTTTGCTTTTACATGAAAGCCGACCGCTGGCTGAAAAGAATGATACCAAGATGATACCTAAACCTGCAGGCATCATTCTGGTATAACCACTCAAAGTCGTGAATGGCATACCTGAAGACAAAAAAATGGTTAACAATAAAGCACAGTAAACGGTAAGGTATAAAAAATTGCATACCTGAAAAGCAAACATGATAAAACATAATAACAATAAAACATTGCAGAATAGAATACAGTAAAAAAGAGCAGAACAATAGAGAGAGAATAGAGAGAGAGAGAACAATAAAACGACAACTATTTTTATTTTATATTTTTGTTTGTGTTTTTTTTTTTTTTACACTTTTTTTT
Organism: Lithobates clamitans; assembly: GCA_037952925.1. Classification (NCBI taxonomy): domain Eukaryota; kingdom Metazoa; phylum Chordata; class Amphibia; order Anura; family Ranidae; genus Lithobates; species Lithobates clamitans. Next base: position 241,539 of record JBBGZY010000576.1, read on the forward strand.
GTAACTAACTATAATAACTGTACAAGGTTCCAGGTTCGGGTCTCTCAAAATGCGATGGCATCTCGGGAGACCCTGTGAAAGTGTGCCTAGTCTGTGCAATGCTGTACCCTACGCTAATACTCAACTAGTGCATGGTAGCGTTCAAAACATTCACCAATGCAAAGACCAGGATTGTCAGGACAGGAGGGACAATAATAGCGGGTGTCACGCCTATATCCGCGCTTGCTGCAGACACGACATCTTTTTTGGGGGGGTTCGCTGGGTAGGGGTACTCGGGAGGACATAAAGAAAATGCCTCTCATGCAGCCGACTGCATTTGGTTGGGGATGTGAATGGGGGAAGTACGGGCGCTGCAGAAGTGGTGGGTTCCCAATTAGGATTGGCGAATGCAGCAGGAAGGGCATTATGGGCACGACGGGCCTGTGTTTGTCTTTTTGTTGGCAGCGGGACACTACTTGTGCTTGCCACCTCACCAGCTTGAACTGCACTTATGGGACTCGCCACGTCACCAAGTGTTACTGCAGTGCTGGTTTGACTACGACCGGGGTTTACTAGGCCTCTGGTGCTTGCCAGTTCACCAAGACGCTACAAAAAAAACTGTTAGCGATCGCAGGGATCAGGCCTGACTCTGCGAACGCTGCAGTTATGCGTTTAGAGTTTTGTAAGTGACAGTGATCGATCGATACTGCACTTGGGTGGGCTGGGCCGGGCCGGGCGGAGGGGCAAAACGCAGGTGCTAGCAGGTATCTGGGCTGATCCCGCTAACACTGCGTTTTTGGGAACCCTAAACTGCTGGGGACGCTAGTATAGATCTGATCGGATCAGATATTGATCCGTACAGATACTATACCACTAAGGGAGGCGTATGCTGCGTGCGTGGGTGTTAGCGGTACTGGCGCTAACCTGACGCTGCCTGGGGCTGGTGCTTGCCAGTTCACCAAAATGCTACCAAAAAAACTGTTAGCGATCGCAGGGATCAGGCCTGACTCTGCGAACGCTGCAGTTATGCGTTTAGTGTTTTGTAAGTGACAGTGATCGATCGATACTGCACTTGGGTGGGCTGGGCTGGGCCGGGCGGAGGGGCAAAACGCAGGTGCTAGCAGGTATCTGGGCTGATCCCGCTAACACTGCGTTTTTGGGAACCCTAAACTGCTGGGGACGCTAGTATAGATCTGATCGGATCAGATATTGATCCGATCAGATACTATACCACTAAGGGAGGTGTATGGTGCGTGTACGGTGCGTGCGTGGGTGTTCGCGGTACTGGCGCTAATCTGACGCTGCCTGGGGCAACGCATATCACCGCCGGGCGATCAGGGGGCTAAACCTTTATTCGGTAATAAACGGCGGGTGCCCTGACACTATAAAAAATAAACTAACTAACCAGCGTCACCCGTAACAGTTATACGGTGATCAGTGGTGAAAGGGTTAACTAGGGGGCAATCAAGGGGTTAAAACATTTATTAGATAGTATATGGGGGTCCCTGTCGCTATAAAACACTGACGGCGAACCTAAATATTTACGTTCCTAACTAGCGTCACCAGTGACACTAATACAGCGATCAGAAAAATGATCGCTTAGCGACACTGGCGACAGGGGGTGATCAAGGGGTTAAAACTTTATTAGGGGGGGTACTGGCGCTAATCTGACGCTGCCTGGGGCGACGCATATCACCGCCGGGCGATCGGGGGGCTAAACCTTTATTTGGTAATAAACGGCGGGTGCCCTGACACTATAAAAAATAAACTAACTAACCAGCGTCACCCGTAACGGTTATACGGTGATCAGTGGTGAAAGGGTTAACTAGGGGGCAATCAAGGGGTTAAAACATTTATTAGATAGTATATGGGGGTCCCTGTCGCTATAAAACACTGACGGCGAACCTAAATATTTACGTCCCTAACTACCGTCACCAGCGACACTAATACAGCGATCAGAAAAATGATCGCTTAGCGACACTGGTGAGGGGGGGTGATCAAGGGGTTAAAACTTTATTAGGGGGGGTAAGGGGGGTACCCTAGACCTACAGGGGGGTTACAGTAACTGTCCTAACACTGCTAACTGTCACAAACTGACACTATGCAGTAATCAGGAAAAAAAAAAAAAAAAAAAAAAAAAAACCTGCTTGGTGTCAGTTTGTGACAGGGGGGGGGGTGATTGGGGGGGGATCGGGGGGCGATCGGGGGGGGATCGGGGGTGTAATGTATGCCTGGCATGTTCTACTGTGTGTGTTTGTGTTGTGCACTTACTTACATGTCATCTCTCCTCGGCGCTGGAACGGAAACTGACAGCCGAGGAGAGATGACATCACATCCTCTGCCTCTGTGTACTATACAGAGGCAGGGGATGTCTGTCAGTGGCTGGGAGCGATCGCGAGGGGGGGGGCCACGATCGGATGGTCTCCCCCTCGTCTGTAATCGCTCCCAACCAAATGCCGACCGCAGCTGGCACAGGGGGGGGGTCCGATCGGACCCCCCACCCGCGGGAAGGCAATCACGTACTAGGTACGTGATTTTGCCTGCCCGTGCCGCTCTGCTCACGTATATAGGCGTGAGGCGGTCGGCAAGTGGTTAATTGTAACTGTATTGCTACACTTAGAAGCGCCTCTCTTCTCTTTTATATTTAGTTGTGACCTGACGCTACTTGTATATCAAATCAAAATGTATTTTAAAAGTTTGCTTTCTTGCAAAACGCTCTCAAACCAAGTTATTCTCAAACCAAGGTTTTACTTTGTAGGGAGCGACCATCGTAATAGGTGTCTGATCCCTTACAAGCACACAGTACAATATGTCTATGTACTAACAACAAAGGATTGATATAATTGAGCCAGCTACAATTAAATACACAGGCCATTTATTATTGAATGTAACTGGAATGTATGGACTGCGTGCCTCCATTCCTAATTTAATGCAAAAGAGGGTTTTTTTGATGGGCTCAATTAATGGGCACAGTGGCTGCTATTGAGGGGCACAGTGGTTGCAATTGATGGAGACAGTGAGGTTGCAATTGATGGGCACAGTGGCTGCTATCGATGGGCACAGTGGCTGCTATCGATGGGCACAGTGGCTGCAATGGAGGAGCACAAAGGCTGCTATTGATGGGCACAGTGAGGTTGCAATTGATGGGCACAGTGGATGCAATAGATGAACACAGTGAGGTTGCAATTGTTGGGCACAGTGGCTGCAATGGATGAGCACAAAGGCTGCTATTGATGGGCACAATAGCTGCAATTGATGGGCACACTGAGGTTGCAATTGATGGGCACAGTGAGGTTGCAATTGATGGGCACAGCGGATGCAATGGATGAGCACAAAGGCTGCTATTGATGGGCACAATAGCTGCAATTGATGGGCACAGTGAGGTTGCAATTGATGGGCATAGTGGATGCAATGGATGAGCACAAAGGCTGCTATTGATGGGCACAATAGTTGCAATTGATGGGCACAGTGAGGTTGCAATTGATGGGCACAGTGGCTACAATTGATGTTTTTTTCCCCGAATTGTATAGTTAGTTTGTGCCCCCGAAAAATTTGGAGCACCAGCCGCCACTAATGTCTGGTTTTGTCTTTTTGCCTTTAGCTGTATCCCAACAGTGAATGTTGATGCACCTTGATATACTTATAAGGCTTGTTTATACATATCTCGCCTTCTGAAAAGTGATCAGTGATGGATTGGTTTTCAGAGGATGCTTGTCAAGTGGTGAGGTATTGTGTCGCCTCCTGTTTTAACTCCTTAATGCCTATACCACTGTGTGCGTGCGCCGTGCGGTGAATAATCCAGGTGCATGCACAATGGTTCACCAGCAGTGAATGTCATATTCTCTGTGGCAAAAAAGAAAGTTTCAATTCTCCATTCAGTATCAGTGTCTTTTATTATGAACACCTCAGTGTGAGGCCTGGAGTGTCTCCCTCAGTGTACAGAGCAGGTTGGCACGCCTCCCCCATACACCGGCATTGGCTCACTCCTCTCAGAGTTGCAGCTTTGTTTTGGTTTGTCCCCCGTGCAATTTTCCGACCCGCCCACCCCTCCTCCCCGGCTTTTGGTACGGCCCCTCGCTCAGCGGAGCATGCGCACAGAGCCGAGCACTTGCTAACGGAGTCATTCTAGCAGGGCTATACCCTGGCAGAAATGGCGGCGAGTCAGACGGCGGCGGTGGCCGTTGTGGGGGTCCCCGGTGGACAGGGAGGAGGTGTTCCGGGCCCGGGAGGGGCGGTGCCTGGTGCGGGGGTATTGCTGGGCACCGCGGGCGGTATGTTCCCGGGGGTAGTATCAGGGGTGCCCAGCTTCCCCCATGGACCGCCCTGGAGCACGGGCACCATTCACCAGAACACGGCGAGGAGCCTGGACCGGGCCCTGGAGGAGGCGCTCACCTCCGGCATCCTCAACCTGAGCGGGAGGAAGCTGAGGGACTTCCCGGGCAGCGGCTACGATCTGACGGACACCACACAAGCAGGTGCGGCCATTGTCACTCACCCTCCGACCGATCCGACTACACCATTGTCCTACACCTACCCTCCTCCATCATCATCATCCCATCATCATCATTCCATCATCATCATCCCTCCATCATCATTCCATCATCATCATCCTTCTGTCTTCATCCTCCATCATCACCATCCTCCTGTCATCCCTCCATCATCATCCTCCTGTCATCCCTCCATCATCATCCTCCTGTCATCCCTCCATCATCACCATCCTCCTGTCATCCCTCCATCATTCTCCTGTCATCCCTCCATTATCATCCTCCTGTCATCCCTCCATCATCATCCTCCTGTCATCCCTCCATCATCACCATCCTCCTGTCATCCCTCCATCATCATCCTCCTGTCATCCCTCCATCATCATCCTCCTGTCATCCCTCCATCATCATCCTCCTGTCATCCCTCCATCATCATCCTTCTGTCATCCCCCCTCCATCATCATCCTCCTGTCATCCCTCCATCATCATCATCCTCCTGTCATCCCTCCATCATCATCCTCCTGTCATCCCTCCATCATCATCCTCCTGTCATCCCTCCATCATCATCCTTCTGTCATCATCCCTCCATCACCATCCTCCTGTCATCCCTCCATCATCATCCTCCTGTCATCCCTCCATCATCATCCTCCTGTCATCCCTCCATCATCATCCTTCTGTCATCCCCCCTCCATCACCATCCTCCTGTCATCCCTCCATCATCATCCTCCTGTCATCCCTCCATCATCATCCTCCTGTCATCCCTCCATCATCATCCTCCTGTCATCCCTCCATCATCATCCTCCTGTCATCCCTCCATCATCATCCTCCTGTCATCCCTCCATCATCATCCTCCTGTCATCCCTCCATCATCATCCTCCTGTCATCCCTCCATCATCATCATCCTCCTGTCATCCCTCCATCATCATCCTCCTGTCATCCCTCCATCATCATCATCCTCCTGTCATCCCTCCATCATCATCATCCTCCTGTCATCCCTCCATCATCATCCTCCTGTCATCCCTCCATCATCATCATCCTCCTGTCATCCCTCCATCATCATCATCCTCCTGTCATCCCTCCATCATCATCCTCCTGTCATCCCTCCATCATCATCATCCTCCTGTCATCCCTCCATCATCATCATCCTCCTGTCATCCCTCCATCATCATCCTCCTGTCATCCCTCCATCATCATCATCCTCCTGTCATCCCTCCATCATCATCCTCCTGTCATCCCTCCATCATCATCCTCCTGTCATCCCTCCATCATCATCCTCCTGTCATCCCTCCATCATCATCATCCTCCTGTCATCCCTCCATCATCATCCTCCTGTCATCCCTCCATCATCATCATCCTCCTGTCATCCCTCCGTCACCATCCTCCTGTCATCCCTCCGTCACCATCCTCCTGTCATCCCTCCGTCACCATCCTCCTGTCATCCCTCCGTCACCATCCTCCTGTCATCCCTCCGTCACCATCCTCCTGTCATCCCTCCGTCATCATCCTTCTGTCATCCCTCCGTCACCATCCTCCTGTCATCCCTCCGTCACCATCCTCCTGTCATCCCTCCGTCATCATCCTTCTGTCATCCCTCCGTCATCATCCTTCTGTCATCATCCCTCCGTCATCATCCCTCCGTCATCATCCCTCCGTCATCATCCCTCCGTCATCATCCTTCCGTCATTATCCTTCCGTCATCATCCCTCCATCATCATCATCCTTCTGTCATCATCCATCGTCATCCTTATGTCATCCCTCCATCGTCATCCTTCTGTCATCCCTCCATCGTCATCCTTCTGTAATTTCTCCTTTTATCCCTTGTCATCTCTCCATCACCATCCTTCTTTCATTTCTCCTTTTATCCCTTGTCATCTCTCCATCATCATCCTTCTGTCATTTCTCTTTTTATCCCTTGTCATACCTCCTAACATCCCTCCTTCCTCTGACATCAGCCAAGTTTCCTTTGGCATCCCTCCAGCGCCCCTCCTACATCCTTCCAATCTTTCCTCCACATCCTTCCAACCACTTTCCAACCTTTCTTTCAACTAACCCCAGCACCCCTGTAACATCTCTCTCTCATCCCTGTAACATCTCCCCAACATCCCTTCCACCTTCCTTAGACATCCTTCCAACTATTCCTCCAACACTTGTCCAATCTGTTCTCCAGCATCAACACCAACATTCTTGTAACCAACCCTTCTCACGTACTCAGCCTACCAGGGGAGGGCCTGGACCTGTACAGAGGTGTAGGGTTAGGATCTCTGGGACATCTCCTCCAAGCTCTGTGTTCAGTGTCCTCTCTACTAGTCCACAGATCTGACTCATTTCATAGCTCTTTATTACATTTAGGACTGTAGGGCCCTTGCACACTGTGGTGTCCAGGTACTGTATATGAATTTCGGTGTTCTGGTACCCCCAAGAAGCACAAGTGTTGCTGCACTGATTAGTACTTGGGTTTAGGGCCCTATGAGCTCAGGGACAATGCCCACTCAGTACAGCTTTCAGCTCTGTCCAGCCACAGCCTCCTGTAGACTTTGACAGGGGGGGGGGCTGGATGCTGTACTAAAATGCTGGGGTGCGCACACACAGCAGCTAGACGCCCCCCTGTAGAGGGGGCTTAAAGCAAACCTGTCACCTGGTCTATAAAGGTAAACAACCCCTATTGTGCTGCAGACACAGTCCAGTGTTATACATCCAACTGTTGTGGTCTTTACTTACCACTAGAATGTGCTAACGTGGCCCCATGAAAAACCTGAGCATTGATGCAGAGGCCACTCTTTTTGGCTTACCGCAGTGCTCTGTGAGGATAAAGTCCCAGTCAGGTCCCATTCACACTGTTGCGATATTAGTCCATTATATTGCACTTTGACATGCATATTAACTGGCTACCTAAGGCACCAAATTGCACCAAAATGTTTTTGTTAAAGGGATTGTAAAGTGAGAAGGCTTTTTATCTTAATGCAAGATAAAAAAAAACTTCTATGTGTATCAGCCCCCTAACACTTAAATGAGGTTCCTCTCTGTCCAGCAATGTCCACGAGTGTCTCAGCCGTTCGAGATTCTCCCTCCTGATTGGCTACTTGACTTTGACAGCAGTGGGAGCCAATGGCGCACCTGCTGTGTCACAGCCAATCAGGGGAAAGAGGGGTGGGGCCAGGTCAGGGCTCCCTGTCCGAATGTACACAGGAAGCTGTAACTCGGCTCAGGTGCCCCCATAGCAAGCTGCTTGCAGTGAGGACACTCAACAGGAGGGAGGGGCCAGAAGCATAGAAGAGGAACCCCAGAAGAGAAGGATCTGACCTGCTCTGTGCAAATCCACTGCACCAGAGCAGGTAAGTATAACATGTTATTATTTTTATAGGAAAAAGACACAAGAATTTACAATTACTTTAAGCCTTGCATGGTAGTGTGTTACTGTGCATTGCGCTAAATCACATTTCCATTGGCAAGGTGTGTTGGGGTGCCATTCAGAATGATGCACAATTGTGTGAATGAGGCCTCAGACCCGTTTATTTTATTTATTTATTTTTTTGAAAATCTGTTTATTAAGGTAATAAACACAAACCAAAACAACAAATAAACAAACAAGACCTGTTCATTTAATGTGTTGAGTTAATGCATATTTGTCACATGAACGTCAAATGAATGGTCTACAAACTCACCAGAAAGGACCAAAAATCTGACATGCACCAGTTTGTGACTTAACCTACCACAACGCATGGGGGTTGCATTACTGTGCGTTGTGATTGGTGCTTTGGAGGTGTTTTGGGTTAATGTGTTGTGGTGTCATTAACAATAATGGGCATGACAACATGCTAACACACTGGAGAGGTCTGAATGGGCCCTAGACTCCAATTAGTGCGGTCACTTGAATGTATTCTTATAGTCCTGATGGGCAGCTTGTTGCCCTTTGGTACTTGTATGGCTCTCTGGCCCCAGAAATCAGTAGTGATTTGTAAAAGATCTGTAATGGCAGTGATCTGTTATGTGTGGTTAATCTCTATCATCGACAACATGTATGTGTACAGTCTTCTTTAGAATTGCACTCTCTGAATATCATGTGTGGTCCCTGGGTGATGTACAAGGTTCCAGGAAAGGTTTGTTGTATCTTAGAAATTGACCACCTTTGGCCTAGACTATGTGTTATGCCGCGTACACATGGTCTGAATTTCTGACAGAAAAAGTCCGATAAGAGCTTTTCATCATATATTCTGACCGTGTGTATGCCCCATCGGACTTTTTACATCGAAAATTCAGATGGACTTAGAGAACATGTTCTATATTTTTCCGACAGAACAAATTCCTATTGGGAAAATCGCTCGTCTGTATGCTGTTCCAACTTACCAAAAATGACGCATGCTCTGAAGCAAGTACGAAATGTCATACGTGTCGTACGTCACTGCGTTCTTGACGGTCGGAATTTGGTGTGACCGTGTGTATTCAAGACAGCTTGAGCGGAATTCCATTGGAAAAACCTTCAGAGTTTATTCCGACGGCAAAACCGATCCTGTGTACAGGGCATAAGCCAGTTTCAGATAGTGGATCTGCATGGTGTCTTTGGTGGTGTAGACCAAACTGAGATGAACATATTGATAATTAGATGGGGCACTGGAGAGTGCAGTCTGTGTAATGAGTATTTTAATCACTGGGGGGTGGGTATGTTTTATTTTTTATTTTTTTATAAGGTCTGATCCTAGGTCTCAGAAGCTGTTGATTTTTTTTTTTTAGGTTACATAGAATATACATATAGGGCTACTTTTATAGAAGTCTCTGAACCTATGGAGCAATAAATAAATAAAGACTCCTATAGTGTGAAAACGCTTATTCATTCCTTTTGTTTATCAGAATGAGGAGCAACGCAAACACCTAACCTCCATGCATTACTGTGTACTTGTCATTATAGAAATAGGGGAGTTACTGATGCTGGCTGGTTTTTAAAGGTGGAATCTCCGGGCTGACATTCGTAGCTATCCTCCATTACTTGGTGTCCCAAAACTTTACTGGCTTTGTAAGTGTTAAAGGCCATTGACTTGGTAGTGAGAGTTTACAAGTCAGATAGCTTTTAGATTTCTGTCCTGATGGCTTCTTTTTATTGTAAAGGATTTCTGGAACAAGTTGTATGTAGAATTTGCTGCTTTAAGTATTGGAAAAGGAGAGCTCTGCTCTTTTGAACTGTTGGATAGTTTACCTATCTTGGGAGATGTTTTAGGGCTCTTTCACACCACCATTACTCTAAAAGCTCCAGTTTAGTGTGCAGGCAGCTGTCAGTTTTCGTAGTGAGGGGGCAGAGTGATGTGTGTTTAAGTGCATCACACAGTCCCCCCCCCTTTTTTTTTTTTTTTTTAAATCAAGTTGTATTTGAAGTGCACTAAGTGACATTTCATGTCTCTGCACAGTAGTGCAATGTGCTATGTAGTTGTGCAGTGTCATGCAATGTTTACCTGTGTGCTGCCATAAGATGCTACACGTCTGTGTTTTACCACATTGCAGTGTCAATGGGGCACTTGGAAAACAATTGTTTTCTATGTGCCTGGGCGGTGACTAGTGTGTATCCAGTGTGGAAAAACACCAGTCACTGCAATATGTAGGAATGAGTTCTTAAAGCCGCTCCATCGGTTCTTTCACATCACTAGTACTTTACTTCTAAAGCTGGCCATACATGGAGTGACTTTTTCCCTATGAAGAAGTCACTGTACCATGTGACGAAATGTGTCAGGGGGGGTGAAGCCACGTGACGCCAGCCTGCCCGACAGGAGGCAAGTGGCCATTTTAAAATTCTCCACTGGATGGATGTTTCCATGTAAAAGGACATTTCTGGATATTGTGATGCCTACCTGTTGTATTCAGTGCACTGTATTGGAGAGTGCACTCTCCTTTTGAGTACATTACAATGTTTTTTAACCACTTCAGCCCCGGAAGGATTTACCCCCTTCCTGACCAGAGCACTTTTTACAATTCGGCACTGCGTCGCTTTAACTGCTAATTGCGCGGTCATGCAATGCTGTACCCAAACGAAATTTGCGCCCTTTTCTTCCCACAAATAGAGCTTTCTTTTGATGGTATTTGATCACCTCTGCCGTTTTTATTTTTTGCGCTATACACGGAAAAAGACCGAAAATTTTGAAAAAAAATGATATTTTCTACTTTTTGTTCTAAAAAAAATCCAATAAACTCAATTTTAGTCATACATTTAGGCCAAAATGTATTCGGCCACAATGTCTTTGGTAAAAAAAATGTCAATAAGTGTATATTTATTGGTTTGCGCAAAAGTTATAGCGTCTACAAACTAGGGTACATTTTCTGGAATTTACACAGCCTTTAATTTATGACTGCCTATGTCGATTCTTGAGGTGCTAAAATGGCAGGGCAGTACAAAACCCCCACAAATGACCCCATTTTGGAAAGTAGACACCCCAAGGAATTTGCTGAGAGGCATGTTGAGCCCATTGAATATTCATTTTTTTTGTCCCAAGTGATTGAATAATGACAAAAAAAAAAAAAAAAATTACAAAAAGTTGTCACTAAATGATATATTGCTCACACAGGCCATGGGCATATGTGGAATTGCACCCCAAAATACATTTAGCTGCTTCTCCTGAGTACGGGGATACCACATGTGTGGGACTTTTTGGGAGCCTAGCCGCGTACGGGGCCCCGAAAACCAAGCACCGCCTTCAGGATTTCTAAGGGCGTACATTTTTGATTTTACTCCTCACTACCTATCACGGTTTTGAAGGCCATAAAATGCCCAGATGACATAAACCCCCCCCAAATGACCCCATTTTGGAAAGTAGACACCCCAAGCTATTTGCTTTTAGGCATGTTGAGTCCATGGAATGTTTTATATTTTGACACAAGTTGCGGGAAAGTGACAATTTTTTTTTTTTTTTTTGCACAAAGTTGTCACTAAATGATATATTGCTCACACAGGCCATGGGCATATGTGGAATTGCACCCCAAAATACATTTAGCTGCTTCTCCTGAGTACGGGGATACCACATGTGTGGGACTTTTTAGGAGCCTAGCCGCGTACGGGACCCCGAAAACCATTTACTGCCTTCAGGATTTCTAAGGGCGTACATTTTTGATTTTACTCCTCACTGCCTATCACAGTTTCGGAGGCCATGGAATGCCCAGGTGGCACAAACCCCCCCCAAATGACCCCATTTTGGAAAGTAGACACCCCAAGCTATTTGCTGAGAGGCATGGTGAGTATTTTGCAGCTCTCATTTGTTTTTGAAAATAAAGAAAGACGAGAAAAAAAAATTTTTTTTTTCTTTTTTCAATTTTCAAAACTTTGTGACAAAAAGTGAGGTCTGCAAAATACTCACTATACCTCTCATCAAATAGCTTGGGGTGTCTACTTTCCAAAATGGGATCATTTGGGGTTTTTTTTTGCCACCTGGGCATTCCATGGCCCCCGAAACTGTGATAGGCGGTGAAGAGTGAAATCAAAAATTTACGGCCTTAGAAAGCCTGAAGGCGGTGCTTGGTTTTCGGGGTCCCGTACGCGGCTAGGCTCCCAAAAAGTCTCACACATGTGGTATCCCCGTACTCAGGAGAAGCAGCAGAATGTATTTTGGGGTGTAATTTCACATATTCCCATGGCATGTTTGAGCAATATATCATTTAGTGACAACTTTGCGCAAAAAAAAATAAAAAAAATAAAAAATTGTCTCTTTCCCGCAACTTGTGTCACAATATAAATTATTCCATGGACTCAACATGACTCTCAGCAAATAGCTTGGGGTGTCTACTTTCCAAAATGGGGTCATTTGGGGGGGTTTTGAACTGTCCTGGCATTTTATGCACAACATCTAGAAGCTTATGTCACACATCACCCACTCTTCTAACCACTTGAAGACAAAGCCCTTTCTGACACTTATTGTTTACATAAAAAAATAATTTTTTTTTGCAAGAAAATTACTTTGAACCCCCAAACATTATATATTTTTTTTAAAGCAAATGCCCTACAGATTAAAATGGTGGGTGTTTCATTTTTTTTTTTCACACAGTATTTGCGCAGCGATTTTTCAAACGCATTTTTTGGGGAAAAAACACACTTTTTTACATTTTAATGCACTAAAACACACTATATTGCCCAAATGTTTGATGAGATAAAAAAGATGATCTTAGGCCGAGTACATAGATACCAAACATGACATGCTTTAAAATTGCGCACAAACGTGCAGTGGCGACAAACTAAATACATTTTTAAAAGCCTTTAAAAGCCTTTACAGGTTACCACTTTAGATTTACAGAGGAGGTCTACTGCTAAAATTACTGCCCTCGATCTGACCTTCGCGGCGATACCTCACATGCATGGTGCAATTGCTGTTTACATTTGACGCCAGACCAACGCTTGCGTTCACCTTAGCGCGAGAGCAGGGGGGACAGGGGTGCTTTTTTTTTTTTTTTTTTTTTTTTTTTCTTTATTATTATTATTTTTTTATCTTATTTTTAAACTGTTCCTTTCATTTTTTTTTTTTTTAAATCATTTTTATTGTTATCTCAGGGAATGTAAATATCCCCTATGATAGCAATAGGTAGTGACAGGTACTCTTTTTTGCAAAAATTGGGGTCTATTAGACCCTAGATTTCTCCTCTGCCCTCAAAGCATCTGATCACACCAAGATCGGTGTGATAAAATGCTTTCCCAATTTCCCAATGGCGCTGTTTACATCCGGCGAAATCTACGTCATAAAATGCTCGTAGCTTCCGGTTTCTTAGGTCATAGAGATGTTTGGAGCCACTCTGGTCTCTGATCAGCTCTATGGTCAGCTGGCTGAATCACCGGCTGCATTTTCAGGTTCCCTGTTGAGACAGGAGAGCCAGAGAAAAACACGGAAGATGTTGGGGGGGGGGGGGGGCATTCCCTCCCACTGCTTGTAAAAGCAGTCTAGAGGCTAATTAGCCACTAGGATTGCTTTTACATGAAAGCCGACCGCTGGCTGAAAAGAATGATACCAAGATGATACCTAAACCTGCAGGCATCATTCTGGTATAACCACTCAAAGTCGTGAATGGCATACCTGAAGACAAAAAAATGGTTAACAATAAAGCACAGTAAACGGTAAGGTATAAAAAATTGCATACCTGAAAAGCAAACATGATAAAACATAATAACAATAAAACATTGCAGAATAGAATACAGTAAAAAAGAGCAGAACAATAGAGAGAGAATAGAGAGAGAGAGAACAATAAAACGACAACTATTTTTATTTTATATTTTTGTTTGTGTTTTTTTTTTTTTACACTTTTTTTTGTAACTAACTATAATAACTGTAACCGGTTCCAGGTTCGGGTCTCTCAAAATGCGATGGCATCTCGGGAGACCCTGTGAAAGTGTGCCTAGTCTGTGCAATGCTGTACCCTACGCTAATACTCAACTAGTGCATGGTAGCGTTCAAAACATTCACCAATGCAAAGACCAGGATTGTCAGGACAGGAGGGACAATAATAGCGGGTGTCACGGCTATATCCGCGCTTGCTGCAGACACAACATATTTTTTGGGGGGTTCGCTGGGTAGGGGTACTCGGGAGGACATAAAGAAAATGCCTCTCATGCAGCCGACTGCATTTGGTTGGGGATGTGAATGGGGGAAGTACGGGCGCTGCAGAAGCGGTGGGTTCCCAATTAGGATTGGCGAATGCAGCAGGAAGGGCACTATGGGCATGACGGGCCTGTGTTTGTCTTTTTGGTGGCAGCGGGACACTACTTGTGCTTGCCACCTCACCAGCTTGAACTGCACTTATGGGACTCGCCACGTCACCAAGTGTTACTGCAGTGCTGGTTTGACTACGACCGGGGTGTACTAGGCCGCTGGCGCTTGCCAGTTCACCAAAACGCTACAAAAAAAACTGTTAGCGATCGCAGGGATCAGGCCTGACTCTGCGAACGCTGCAGTTATGCGTTTAGTGTTTTGTAAGTGTCAGTGATCGATCGATACTGCACTTGGGTGGGCTGGGCCGGGCCGGGCGGAGGGGCAAAACGCAGGTGCTAGCAGGTATCTGGGCTGATCCCGCTAACACTGCGTTTTTGGGAACCCTAAACTGCTGGGTACGCTAGTATAGATCTGATCGGATCAGATATTGATCTGTTCAGATACTATACCACTAAGGGAGGCGTATGCTGCGTGCGTGGGTGTTAGCGGTACTGGCGCTAATCTGACGCTGCCTGGGGCTGGTGCTTGCCAGTTCACCAAAATGCTACCAAAAAAACTGTTAGCGATCGCAGGGATCAGGCCTGACTCTGCGAACGCTGCAGTTATGCGTTTAGTGTTTTGTAAGTGACAGTGATCGATCGATACTGCACTTGGGTGGGCTGGGCTCGCCTGGGCGGAGGGGCAAAACGCAGGTGCTAGCAGGTATCTGGGCTGATCCCGCTAACACTGCGTTTTTGGGAACCCTAAACTGCTGGGGACGCTAGTATAGATCTGATCGGATCAGATATTGATCCGATCAGATACTATACCACTAAGGGAGGTGTATGGTGCGTGTACGGTGCGTGCGTGGGTGTTCGCGGTACTGGCGCTAATCTGACGCTGCCTGGGGCAACGCATATCACCGCCGGGCGATCAGGGGGCTAAACCTTTATTCGGTAATAAACGGCGGGTGCCCTGACACTATAAAAAATAAACTAACTAACCAGCGTCACCCGTAACAGTTATACGGTGATCAGTGGTGAAAGGGTTAACTAGGGGGCAATCAAGGGGTTAAAACATTTATTAGATAGTATATGGGGGTCCCTGTCGCTATAAAACACTGACGGCGAACCTAAATATTTACGTCCCTAACTAGCGTCACCAGCGACACTAATACAGCGATCAGAAAAATGATCGCTTAGCGACACTGGCGACAGGGGGTGATCAAGGGGTTAAAACTTTATTAGGGGGGGTAAGGGGGGTACCCTAGACCTACAGGGGGGTTACAGTAACTGTCCTAACACTGCTAACTGTCACAAACTGACACTATGCAGTAATCAGGAAAAAAAAAAAAAAAAAAACCTGCTTGGTGTCAGTTTGTGACAGGGGGGGGGGGTGATTGGGGGGGGATCGGGGGGGGATCGGGGGTGTAATGTATGCCTGGCATGTTCTACTGTGTTGTGTGTTTGTGTTGTGTACTTACTTACATGTCATCTCTCCTCGGCGCTGGAACGGAAACTGACAGCCGAGGAGAGATGACATCACATCCTCTGCCTCTGTGTACTATACAGAGGCAGGGGATGTTTGTCAGTGGCTGGGAGCGATCGCGAGGGGGGGGCCACGATCGGATGGTCTCCCCCTCGTCTGTCATCGCTCCCAACCAAATGCCGACCGCAGCTGGCACCGGGGGGGGGTCCGATCGGACCCCCCACCCGCGGGAAGGCAATCACGTTTCAGGTACGTGATTTTGCCTGCCCGTGCCGCTCTGCTCACGTATATAGGCGTGAGGCGGTCGGCAAGTGGTTAAATAAAGTAGTCCCTTATTTTGTTTTACTACTACACCATGATAATTTTTATTTGATCTATCCCTGGCTGAGCTCTGTGAGAGTGAAGCCTCGTACACACGATCGGATTTTCCACAGACAAAGCCTCTGACTTTTGCCAGAAGGGCGTTGGCCAGGAACTTGTCTTGCATACAAACGGCACACATTTGTCGGCCAACAAACATGAACGTAGCGATGTACTACGTGGTTTTTCGGCTCTATAGCACCATCCTTTGGGCACCTTCTGCTAATGTTGTGTTTGGTGAGCATTGATTCCGAGCATGCGTGTTTGTACTTTGGACTTTTGCCTGATGGACTTGTGTACACATGATCAGAAAATCTGACAACAGACATTTGTCCGCGGAAAATTTATAAGCCTACCATCTGACATTTGTCCGCGGAAAATCCGACAACAATTGTCCGATGGAGCGTACAAATGGTCATATTCTAGGCCAACAGTCTGTCAACACACAATTCCCGATCGTGTGTACGAGGCTTGAGAAGTGTGATGTAGCCTGATCCAGAGGTCTGTTAATTATCTCCTGGAGAGCTTCTGCAGTGATTACACCCAGTGGTCTGGGAAGGCTTGTGCTGACTTTCCTTTATGGGGGTCTCCAGATGAGGTAAGAGGCAGCTTCAATAGGTGGTGGAGCACAGAGGTGATCACTATCTGGCACTGCATTATAAGGGAGCACACACGTGTGTGTGTGTGTGTGTGTGTGTGTGTGTGTATATAGAACACAGTGAAACAGAAAAATATATCAGGAGTGGACTGATTTGGCAAGGAGCCACGTGTGTTCATAAACTGCACAGAAGTGTACTTTTTTTTATATGCACCTTTTTATACATTTGATAAACTTTAAAATGCCAATTTATTTTTGTATATACTGATGCATAGATTTGCAATATATTGATTATAGATATATAAATATTTGGCTGCTCTACACAAATTTTTTTGTTGGTTTAAATATTTTTTGATGTGGGAACACATAATAGTGGTAAGCCGCAACAACACTTACACACTAAAATAATTAAATATACATTTTGGTTAGGCGCAGGTGTTTTGGTTTTACAGTGACTTTCTTGCGTGCAGCCATGGTTTGCAGGAAAAAGATTCACTTGATTCTCCGATAATTACAGACAGTGTTGACAGGGGAATCCCTTCCACTGAGCCATTGTATTCTCCCAACAGGGGGATGGGAGAAGCTTTCCCCACCAGGTGAAGACAGTGATTATTGCTAGCGGCTACACTAGCTGCTAGCGATAATCGTATGTAAAATCTGTCAGGCTGGTTGTACCAAAGTTGATCACTCGATCAACTTGGCACATTCAGCCTGCCCATACATGGTTTGAATCATGGCTGGTTCCTGCTGAACTTGCCTAAGATTGGAACTGTCTATGGCCGGCCTAAGGACTATAAAATTTCTATTGCATAACTAAAAGTCATGCTGTTCCTCTGTGAAGCACCATCTTGCTGGACTCTGAGAGTCATTTGGTCTTTATTGGTGCCTCTCGAATGTCAGACATCGATAAGGTTTAGGCAAACAAGGAAATAAAGCAGAATTTGGCAGTTTATGCAGGAAATGTCAAAGCTGACATTGATAGAGGGAAAAACACATAAGCGACTGATGGACTAGAATTAGAGCCCTTTCACACTGACAGTGCGGCCGTGTTAGCGGCGCTTTACCGTCATTTAAGAGGCGCTTGTCGGCTGATAGGGCGATTTTAAACCCCGCTAGCGGCCGAATAAAGGGTTAAAAGCGCCGCTGCCGAGGCACTTTGTAGGCGCTTAGACGGCACTGTCCATTGATTTCAATGGGCAGGGGCGCTTTAGGAGCAGTGTATACACCGCTCCTAAAGAGCCCCAAAGACGCTGCTTGCAGGACTTTTTTTAACATCCTGCCAGCGCAGCGCCCCAGTGTGAAAGCACTCAGGCTTTCACACTGGAACTGCAGATGAGGCTTTTTTCAGGCGCTTTACAGGTGCTTTTTTGTAGCACTAAAGCGTCTTAAAAATGCCTCCAGTGTGAAAGGGGTCTTAAAGTAGAAGTCCACCCTAACACTAGGCGGTGTTCCACAGGCGGTGGTCTCAGCGGGGAGCATCGATGGTTTCATAAAACTATTAGATAAGCACCTGAATGACCGCAACATACAGAGATATACAATGTATTACTGACCTATAATCACACACATAGATTGGACTTGATGGACTTGTGTCTTTTTTCAACCTCGCCTACTATGTAACTAAAATCCCTGCATCTACAGACCCCCATGATCTAACACTAACCTATCTAGCCCTGTAAAGAAGATCCCAAGCTGAGCTATCAGCTGCAGCTTTTTCTGTGGAGGTGGGTGCAGAGGACACAGCTGACAACGGAAGCCCCATAGTAAGTCTATGGGTGACGCCCCCCCCCATTCATTTCACAGCCTTTGTGGCTGTGTCCTCTGCAGAGCTTACGCCGCTGGAGACCGGATCAGATTGGCTTAAAAAAAAGGTATGTATACTGATTTCTTCTTTACCGGGCTAGATAGGTTAGTGTTAGATCGTGGATGTCTGTAGATGCAGGGATTTTAGTGTTAGGGTGGACTTACACTTTAAGCATTGTGGTTTAGCATAGTGGAGCAGCAAAGTGCAATCTTTTCCTGGGGATGAGTAATGTTTATATTATCAACATTATCTATCTGTTTCCATGTGCTGTTACACCGCTGTTTTTGCTTTTGTTTACACAGCAATAACATTCCTTATGCTGATTGGTATATAGTCATTTCAGCATGTCCCTGTATAATGACCACTGTAAAAATCATTGAGTAGGCATGCCATTTGCATGTCTTGCCAATATTACCTGTGTAATATGGGTGCAATATAAACCTTTCAGCAGATTTCAATGTTTACTAGTAAGTTGTCTGGCCAAGGGTAGATAATACCAGATAACCTATCTTACTTTTGTTATCCAAACCCTCTATCCTGTGCGGCTTTTAGAACGAGTCACCTTGCTATCCAGGCCTCACCCTCCCCAGAGGTCACCTGCCTGCACCAAATGATCCTCATTGGCCAGTGTAGACTTTCACTGGACAGCAGATTTGCAGTTAAAACTCTAGTAATTATTTTTTTTAACATATATTGGTCTATCTTGTTACGTATAATCCTTCATATCCGGAAGGCATCTGGGGATGCAGAAATTCACGGTAGTAGTCTGTGCTTTTTTTTTTTCAATGAATCAAGGTGTTCTTTGATTGGATGTGTTATCTTGAGGGATGCTCAGATCTGTCATGTTAGTAAAAATTGGGTGTGCATGGATGTTTCTTGCAAATCTACTAATTATGCAGACGGTTCATACATTACTTTGAGGGAGGTGTACAGTAGGAAATGCATAGCGTCAGGTCACGGGGCTGCAGCCTAATGAAAAATCTCTTGTAGCCAGATTTTGTTTCTTTCTCGATGCCCCACATAATATATATTGCAATAGTCCACCTCATGTACATGGATGCTAAGCAGCAGTAAAATCCGCAGTGCTTTCTGGTGCTGGGTACAGCTGCCAAATTATCTGTCCACTCAAGTACGATGCTTCTTCCCAAATGGGCCACTTTCATGTCTAGGAAGAAATGCTGTGTGTGTGTGTGTGTGTGTGTGTGTGTGTGTGTGTGTGTGTGTGTGTGTGTGTGTGTGTGTGTGTGTGTGTGTGTGTGTGTGTGTGTGAACACCAATGCAGAAGCCATCGGTGCTGACCAGAGCATTGACTCGTATAGCCATTCAATTGTATTGGAGGCTGTACATGGTAAGCCAGGTGCAGGAAAGTTTTGGGGGTTTTGCACACAGGATCTGCTAAGTGTGAATGGGGCTGTAGTAGTGAGGAGTGATTCTCCCAATGCTACTGTGCATTTGACTCAACAGCCATCTTTAAGATCAATCTGTTCTTTGTAAGCTGGTTATTTTACACATCTGTGTTGGCTTATTTATTATTTCAGTTAGTTTAGTATATGATCAGACATGAAGAGCGCACTAAGACTTGTCAAGATTAATATTCTGGATAGTGTCTGCCTTTATCAGTCAATCCTTGTATGGTGACCTAATGGTTCCTTGTTGGCTTGGGAATCTAATGATTAGTCTATGATTTTTTTAATGTACATGTAGGTCTCTTTCTACTCCCAAGGTACCTCTGCTTAGAGTCCACAGGCATTCTGCTTATTCAAGGAATTCCCCGCCTCCTTCTCCCACTCAGGGAAATTATTTGTTTCTCTCTTCAGTCTGGATATGTTATATTGTTTCATTTTGCCCTCTTGAATGTACTGTACATACTTTAAGGTTGCTAGCCACTTCCTGCTGGTTCCTTATTGGGAAAGCATAAACCTATTTCTTGCCAAATGGCATTAGCCTTGTTTTGTGCCTGTTTGTCATATTCAGTCAAGCTCTTTAGCTGCAGAATTGCTTATTTGTGTTTTGTGTGCATTGTGCTTTTTGGAACCTCTGTCTGTTCTTGAATTAATTTAGGTGGTCTGCAAAACAAATGTAGGTGGTCTGCCCCTGGAGCACCCTCATGTTATTGTAAGCTTGCTATTGGGGCAAGAACATCTACAAGGATAATTGCTCCAATATTTTCCATTATATTTTTTTCATGTATTTTTATTGCATTTGCAGTGTGTGCAAGTACTTTGTGTCATTATATTGCTATAATTGCATATTTCCCTGGCCTGTCTCAAGGAAGTCGTCTGCTTAGCCATACTACAATCTACTTAACACAAAACTAAATCTGCTGATTTAAGTTTTCTCAAAAACAGAAGTGGAAGTAAAGGCAAAAAAATACGAAATGTGAACAGCAAGCAGACTGTTTATTGCAGAAGAGACATGTAAAGACTAGATACCTAGCTTGTTTACTATCCTCTGTGGAATGTACACTGTGCTAGTGTGTGGGGATGAATATCTACCATGCATGCGCAGTAGTGACATCATGCAGCACTAGCCAATCAAGATGGTTGAAGGCCAGCGCCTGGATGTGTTCAGTTCTGCTTTAAGTTTGAAGCATGCCTTCAATGATAACACTTACTAGTGTGCCTATGTTAGCTTGTAACTGGATGGTCAAACCATAAAATGGTTGTTTTTAAAGCTGATCACTTAGAGCACCATGGCCATTGCAGATCAAACAGAGATTAAAGCGGACTTCCACCCATTATTTAAATATTGCATCAATGGCTACAGTCCCACAAGTTGAACAACATTTGGCTATTTTTCCCCCCTAACTCTCTGTACCTTGTTGCTAGGGTGTATGGTGTTTTCTTCCTCCTTGGGGGGGGGCGCGGCGATGTACGTCATTTCCTGCGGTGCCTCTGCTCCTGGGAGATGTGTCATCATTCCCAGGAGTCAGTGGGCATCGCCGCATGATTACATGGTGTTATTTCCAAACAGGAAATTATGCGATGCAAGGCGGATCCAAGCGCCGCTTCCTCCGACGCTCCCCGTTGTGATGGCAACTAGATACAATCCCTGCGCTACGCCCTTTGTGTAATGCACATGCGTGAGATCGAGAGGTGCATGCTGGGTATCCAGCAGCACCTTATCCCAGAACACAGTCCTAGTGGGCTTCACATGCCCACAATCAAGATGGAAGCGCTCAGCAGGGAGAAAAAGGTTAGTAAAAGAAAACAAAAAACAAAAAAAACAGCATGTAATAGAACAGCGGATTTACTATTAACATCCTTTAGATAATCTAAATCATACCAGCAGAAAAAACACCAAAAAAAAAAATGTGGGTGGAACTCCACTTTAAGATGGCAGCATCCTTGGCAGCAAAGCATGGGAGGGTTTAGTTCCACTTTAGCATGCATATAGTGGTGCTCAGGGAATCTCCAAGCACTTATCCTGTGGGATTCCAATTATATAATGTGTATGTACAGATATACAGGATTTATAGTAAAAAAAAGTGGAATAGCCCATAGCAAAGTCATGTTTAACTCTTACTCATCTGACACTTGAGTAAAATGTAATTGGTTGATAAGGATTATCAGTCTCTGTATACACCCCTGGCTGCTGTATGGAGAAGGACTACCAACTACATAGGAAACATATATCATAGATGCACTACAGTCCGATCTATAGTGAGGACCAGCTAAACTGCACCACCACTTCACAAATCAGAAGGGGTGTGAGCTGTCTTTCCTCTCTTATGGGGAGTTTGTTCATATCTGACCCAAACAGGCAAATGGACTTTGAAAAGGCAGTTGCTCCAGAGATTAGTAAATGAGAAGAAGCTCTGCTGACTTCTATCATCCAATCATGTGCAAATAGTAATGCTGCTTTTTTATTTATTTTTTTTTTCTGGCATGTCTTCGGGTATTCTTTGTAGTAAAGTAGGGATGTCCCGATACCACTTTTTTAAGACCGAGTACAAGTACCGATACTTTTTTTCAAGTACTTGCTGATACCGATTACCGATACTTTTATTTTTAATGTCACGTGGCAGTGGTGGTGTTTTTTTTTTTTTTTTGCTTTTTTACAATGCTTTCTTTTTTTTTTTGTTTTTTTTTTTAGGGGGGGGGAGGGGGTGGACGCTGTCTGTGTTTTTTTTTTTTTTTGTTTTTGTTTTTTTAATTTAAATTTTTATTATTTTTTACAATAATTTCTTTTTATTTATTGCAATACTTTGTGTTTTTTTTTTTTTTAATCAGCCCTGTTGGGGGGCTTTGGTGACCCCGATATCTCCCCCTTGAGACAGAGAAAGAGACCGAGGATAGAGATTCCCCAGTCCCTTTCTCTGCAGCCTCAGCTGCACTGAAAATGAATGGATAGAAGACAGCGGCTCCTCTCCATTCATAAACTGAGACATTGTAATCACAGGAGATTACAATGTTTCAGTTATGTGAATGGACAGAGTCAACTGACTCTGTCCATACACAAAGGAAGGAGGAGGACATGGAGAGATACAGCACAGCGGAACGGAGGGGGACAGCGGAGGGGGACAGCTGAACAGAGGAGGCATCGAGGATGAGGTGACAGTCAGCGGTGATCGCGTGTGGGGGAGTTACAAGCACCGATCACTGCTGTATTACAGTGTCAATTTGCTGTCCCCTCAAAAATAACTCAAAACACAGCCATTAATGTCTAAACCGCTGGCAACAAAAGTGAGTACACCCCTAAGTGAAAATGTCCAAATTGGGCCCAATTAGCCATTTTCCCTCCCTGGTGTCATGTGACTTGTTAGTGTTACAGGGTCTCCGGGGTGAATGGGGAGCAGGTGTGTTACATTTTGTGTTTATCACTCTCACTCTCTCATACTGGTCACTGAAAGTTCAAATTGACACCTCATGGCAAAGAACTCTCTGAGGATCCGACAAAAAGAATTGTTGCTCTACATAAAGATGGCCTAGGCTATAAGAAGATTGCCAAGACCCTGATACTGAGATGCAGCACGATGGCCAAGACCATACAGCGGTTTAACAGGACAGGTTCCACTCAGAACAGGCCTCGCCATGGTCCACCAAAGAAGTTGAGTGCACATGCTCAGCGTCAAATCCAGAGGTTATCTTTGAGGAAATGGACATATGAGTGCTGCCAGCATTGCTGCAGAGGTTGAAGGGGTGGGGGGTTAGCCTGTCAGTCCATATGCCGCACACTGCACCAAATTGATCTGCAAGGCTGTCGTCCTAGAAGGAAACCTCTTCTAAAGATGATGCACAAGAAAGCCTGCAAACAGTTTGCTGAAGACAAACAGACTAAGAACATGCATTACTGGAACCATATCCTGTGGTCTGATGAGACCAAGATAAGCTTATTTGGTTCAGATAGTGTCAAGCGTGTGTGGCGGCAACCAGGTGAGGAGTACAAAGACAAGTGTGTCTTGCCTACAGTCAAGCATGGTGGTGGGAGTGTCATGGTCTGGGGCTGCATGAGTGCTGCCGGGACTGGGGAGCTACAGTTCATTGAGGGAACCATGAATGCCACAATGTACTGTGACATATTGAAGCAGACCATGATCCCCTCCCTTCGGAGACTGGGCCGCAGGGCAGTATTCCAACATAACGACCCCAACACACACCTCCAAGATGACCAATGCCTTTCTAAAGAAGCTGAGGGTAAAGGTGATGGACTGGCCAAGCATGTCTCCAGACCTAAACCCTATTGCGCTTCTGTGGGGCATCCTCAAATGAAAGGTGGAGGAGCACAAGGTCTCTGACATTCACCAGCTCCGTGATGTCGTCATGGAGGAGTGGAAGAGGACTCCAGTGGAAACCTGTGAAGCTCTGGTGAACTCCATGCCCAAGAGGGTTAAGGCAGTGCTGGAAAATAATTGTGGCCACACAATATTCTAACAGTTTGGGCCCCATTTTGGACATTTTGACTTAGGGATGTGCTCACTTTTGTTGCAAGAGGTTTAGACAATAATGGCTGTGTGTTGGGTTATTTTGAGGGGACAGCAAATTTACACTGTTATATAAGCTGTACACTCACTACTTTACATTGTATCAAAGTGTCATTTCTTCAGTGTTGTCATATGAAAAGATATAATAAAATCTTTTCAAAAATGTGAGGGATGAACAAAAGGTGTAGGTGCCTTTTGTTCACCTGTAATGGTTTTGTGCCTACTTCATGGATGGACATGAGTCTGCATGTTTTTGCCACTAAACTCTTAGCCTAGCAGCCTTTGCTGTTAATTCTTGCATTGTTCCTTTTTTGCTTGGTTGCATCACCTATAGTGTGTAGGCAAGGAGGTGTGTTGGATATTCAGTCATCTACCCCCTCTAGCATGTGTTGGTTGTATGATAGAACTGGAACAAGGGGTTAATTTCTTTTGTTGTCCTACCTTGTATATGCAAAGGAATGACAATTTTATCTACTGCTCCAGCACTTGACAAATGATGATCTGATAGCATGTTCTGTGTACTTGAGCCCCTAATTTCACACAGCACTGTCCTGTGGAGCTCAACAATGGCTGCGCCATTGTTCTATTTCATTTTATTGGATCGCTAACTATCTATGAATGAATTGCTGGTGATCCAGAGGAAGAAAAAACAGATAAGCTAGTAATAAATAGGATGTGCCAAGCTTAAATTATTAAGCATTGTGGCTTGGAGTATTTCATTGTGTTTTCTAACTGTGTCATTTCTAAATATATTGTTTGGAAAATGGTTATAATAGAACAATCCAAACATGTGGGATTGTTCTGGCCAACAGTTCTTATTTTGATTTAATGTTAAAGATCTGGTGCTCGTTAAATCCAGAAAAAAAATGATCATGTTAATTATATATGCAGAAACAGGGCTGAGTGTCTTTCATGGGTGGTTGCAGGATGAGCAATCATTATCCATCCCCCTTTTACAATCTTTTTCATGTTTGCTGGCCTACGAGAGGTACTTTGTAGCTTGAGGCATGGGCTTATTTATGGTCTTTGTGATGTCTCGCTGTGGAATTTGAATGAGTTGAAATTTCTAGCACTTAACATTGTGATTTTGAGTCTGTGTGTCAGATGATTCAGGTATCTTTTTTAATTTTTTTTAAGATATATAATATATTATTCTACCCTATTTCACTTTGAGTGTAAAAATCATCTTATTTACAAAATGTGCTTTTACTGTAAATGATGTTCTCCTGAGAAAAAAATGTATTTATATTTTTTTTCTTTTTAAAAATGTGAAACCACAAGATGCTGTAGACAAATGAAGTGTAATGCCCCGTACACACGGTCAGATTTTCCAACGAAAAATATTCGATGGGAGCTTGTTGTCGGAAATTCCGACCGTGTGTAGGCTCCATCGGACATTTTCCATTGGAATTTCCGTCACACAAAATTTGAGATCTGCATCTCAAATTTTCCGACAACAAAATCCGTTGTCATAAATACCAATCGTGTGTACACTATTCCGACACACAAAGTTCCACGCATGCTCCGAATCAAGCTGAAGAGCCGCACTGGCTATTGAGCTTCATTTTTCTCAGCTCGTCGTAGGTGTTGTTCGTCACCGCGTTCTTGACGTTCGGAATTTCAGCCAACATTTGTGTAACCGAGTGTATGCAAGACAAGTTTGAGCCAACATCCGTCATAAAAAATCCATGGATTTTGTTGTTGGAATGTCCGATCATGTGTACGGGGCATTAGAGTTTGCAAACCTATAAATTTAACATCAAACAATATCTTTATTCTTCAAAAATAATCCATGCACATCCACTACTTTATGGCCCTGTTTTTCATGAAATTCTTTTTTTTTTTTTCTCTTTCTGCCTTCTTGTAACATCCTCTGTAAGCTCCTGAACCTCTCCTTTTTCTGCCTCACTTTTTTTTGGAACGAGTAGGGCATGTTGCAGTCATGTACACTGCTCTATGCAAACTACAAACCCCAAAGTCCATTTCAGAAGCGAGCAAGAGAAGGTGGCTTTGTTTCTACATACAGTGGGTTCATGGAGAACAAAAGTAGCCAACCTCTGATAGGAAGACATAACACAGAAGCAAAACAAAGACATTTTGGAGGAGTTTTTTTTTTTCTTAAAGTGTTTGTAAACCTAAGATTTAAATTTTTCTTTTACCACTTCAGCCTCCGAAGGTTTTACCCCCTTCCTGACCCAGAGCACTGCCTTAACTTGTAATTGCGCGGTCAT
Source organism: Lithobates clamitans (assembly GCA_037952925.1). Classification (NCBI taxonomy): domain Eukaryota; kingdom Metazoa; phylum Chordata; class Amphibia; order Anura; family Ranidae; genus Lithobates; species Lithobates clamitans. The sequence continues at coordinate 268,047 of JBBGZY010000576.1, forward strand.
GCAATGCAGTACCCAAACAAAGTTTGTGTCCTTTTTTCACCACAAATAGAGCTTCCTTTTGGTGGTATTTGATCACCTCTGCGGTTTTTATCTTTTGCGATATAAATGAGAAAAAGACCGAAAATTTTGAAAAAAAAAAAAAGATTTTTTGTTCTAAAAGAAAAAAATACAAACATTTCAGTTTTAGTCATACATTTAGGCCAAAAGGCATTCAGCCACATGTCTTGAGTAAAAAAAAATTCAATAAGCCTATATTTATTGGTTTGTGCAAAAGTTATAGCGTCTACAAACTATGGTACATTTTCTGGAATTTACGAAGCTTTACGTTTATGACTGCCTCTCATTTCTTGAGGTGCTAAAACAACAGGGCAGTACAACCCCCCCCCCCAAAAAAAAAATGACCCCAATCTGGAAAGTAGACACCCCAAGGAATTTGCTCAGAGGCTTGTTGAGCACATTGAACATTTTATTTTTTTGTCACAAGTAATTGAAAAATGACATAAATAAAAATGTACACAAAGTTACATAGTTACATAGTTACATAGTAGGTGAGGTTGAAAAAAGACACAAGTCCATCAAGTCCAACCTATGTGTGTGATTATGTGTCAGTATTACATTACATATCCCTGTATATTGCGGTCATTCAGGTGATTATCTAATAGTTTCTTGAAGCTATCAATGCTCCCCGCTGAGACCACCGCCTGTGGAAGGGAATTCCACATCCTTGCCGCTCTTACAGTAAAGAACCCTCTACGTAGTTTAAGGTTAAACCTCTTTTCTTCTAATTGTAATGAGTGGCCACGAGTCTTATTAAACTCTCTTCTGCGAAAAAGTTTTATCCCTATTGTGGGGTCACCAGTACAGTATTTGTAAATTGAAATCATATCCCCTCTCAAGCGTCTCTTTTCCAGAGAGAATAAGTTCAGTGCTCGCAACCTTTCCTCATAACTAAGATCCTCCAGACCCTTTATTAGCTTTGTTGCCCTTCTTTGTACTCGCTCCATTTCCAGTACATCCCTCCTGAGGACTGGTGCCCAGAACTGGACAGCATACTCCAGGTGCGGGCGGACCAGAGTCTTGTAGAGCGGGAGAATTATCGTTTTATCTCTGCAGTTGATCCCCCTTTTAATGCATGCCAATATTCTGTTTGCTTTATTAGCAGCAGCTTGGCATTGCATGCCGTTGCTGAGCCTATCATCCACTAGGACCCCCATGTCCTTTTCCATCCTAGATTCCCCCAGAGGTTCTCCCCCCAGTGTATAGATTGCATTCATATTTTTGACACCCAAATGCATTATTTTACATTTTTCTACATTGAACCTCATTTGCCATGTAGTCGCCCACCCCATTAATTTGTTCAGGTCTTTTTGCAAGATTTCCACATCCTGCGGAGAAGTTATTGCCCTGCTTAGCTTAGTATCGTCTGCAAATACAGAGATGGAACTGTTTATCCCATCCTCCAGGTCATTTATGAACAAATTAAATAGGATTGGTCCCAGCACAGAACCCTGGGGGACCCCACTACCCACCCCTGACCATTCTGAGTACTCCCCATTTATCACTACCCTCTGAACACGCCCTTGTAGCCAGTTTTCAATCCATGTACTCACCCTATGGTCCATGCCAACAGACCTTATTTTGTACAGTAAACGTTTATGGGGAACTGTGTCAAATGCTTTTGCAAAATCCAGATACACCACGTCTACGGGCCTTCCTTTATCTAGATGGCAACTCACCTCCTCATAGAAGGTTAATAGATTGGTTTGGCAAGAACGATTCTTCATGAATCCATGCTGATTACTGCTAATGATATCATTCTTATTACTAAAATCTTGTATATAGTCCCTTATCATCCCCTCCAAGAGTTTACATACTATTGATGTTAGGCTAACTGGTCTGTAATTCCCAGGGATGTTTTTTGGGCCCTTTTTAAATATTGGTGCTACATTGGCTTTTCTCCAATCAGCTGGTACCATTCCAGTCAATAGACTGTCTGTAAAAATTAGGAACAACGGTCTGGCAATCACCTGACTGAGTTCCCTAAGTACCCTCGGATGCAAGCCATCTGGTCCCGGTGATTTATTAATGTTAAGTTTCTCAAGTCTAATTTTAATTCCGTCCTCTGTTAACCATGTAGGTGCTTCCTGTGTTGTGTCATGAGGATAAACACTGCAGTTTTGGTTACTGAAGCCCCCCCGATTCACTCGTGAAGACTGAGGAGAAGAATAAATTCAATACCTCTGCCATCTCCCCATCCTTTGTAACCAGATGTCCTTCCTCATTCTTTATGGGGCCAATATGGTCTGTCCTCCCTTTTTTACTGTTTACATACTTAAAGAATTTCTTGGGATTTTTTTTGCTCTCCTCCGCTATGTGTCTTTCATGTTCTATCTTAGCCATCCTAATTGCACCCTTACATTTCTTATTGCATTCTTTATAAATTCTGAATGCTGTGGATGATCCCTCAACCTTGTATTTTTTGAAGGCCTTCTCCTTTGCTTTTATATGCATTTTTACATTGGAGTTAAGCCATCCAGGATGTTTGTTCGCTCTTTTAAATTTATTACCCAATGGGATACATTGGCTAATGCCCTTATTTAATATGCTCTTAAAGCAAACCCATCTCTCCTCTGTATTCTTTGTTCCTAATATTTTATCCCAATTTATGCCTTTTAGCAAGGTTTGTAGTTTAGGGAAGTTGGCTCTTTTGAAATTCAGTGTCTTTGTGTTCCCTTCATGTCTCCTATTTGTGTGATTTATACTGAAACTAATTGACCTGTGATCGCTGTTACCTAAATTGCCCCGTATTTCCACATCTGTTATCAGGTCTGTATTGTTGGTAATCAGTAGATCTAGTAATGTTTTATTTCTAGTTGGTGCGTCTACCATCTGACCCATAAAATTGTCCTGCAAGACATTAAGGAACTGGCGAGCCTTAAATGAATGCGCGGTTCCCTCCGCCCAGTCTATGTCTGGATAATTAAAATCCCCCATTATGATAACACTTCTCATCCTTGCTGCTAATCCAATTTGTGATAGGAGATCCGTCTCCACTTCCTCCCTCAGGTTAGGGGGCCTATAGCATACTCCCAGTATTATTTTCCCCTTAGCTTCATCCCTTTGGAGCTCTACCCATAAAGATTCCACCTCCTCCCTAGCCCCCTCAGTGATGTCATCTCTCACATTCACTTGTACATTATTCTTGATATATAGGCATACCCCTCCCCCTTTTTTACCCTCTCTATCCTTGCGGTATAGGGTATACCCTTGAATGTTTGCCAGCCAATCATGAGAGCTGTTGAACCAGGTCTCTGAAATTCCCACAAAATCCAAATCCTCCTCGTACAACAGTATCTCTAGTTCACCCATCTTGTCCGCCAGGCTCCTGGCATTGGTGAACATGCCACATAGTTTAGACCGGTCGCATATTGTCCTCGTATTGGGTGTTTCAAGATTGCAACTTGGACTTGCTACTATATTCACCTTGTGTTTTTGTGCTTTGGTTAACCTACCACTAATGCCCCCAATACTACCCTCTGGAATATCTTCCGCGCTGGCTATCACTGTCTCTGGACCCTCCCCCCCATCGCCTAGTTTAAAAACCCCTCTAACTTTTTGGCCATCTTCATTCCCAGCAGATCTGCACCCTCCTCATTTAGGTGCAGTCCGTCCCTTCTATAGTACCGGTTACCGACTGAGAAGTCGGCCCAGTCCTCCAGGAACCCAAACCCCTCCTTACTACACCAGCTCTTCAGCCACTTGTTTACTTCCCTAATCTCCCTCTGCCTCTCTGGTGTGGCTCGATGTACCGGTAGTATTCCTGAGAACACAACCTTGGAGGTCCTTTTCCTCAATTTAGCTCCTAAGTCCCTAAAATCGTTCTTTAGGACACTCCATCTGCCTCTGACTTTGTCATTGGTGCCAACGTGCACCATGACAGCCGGGTCTTCCCCAGCCCCTCCCAGTAATCTGTCCACAAGATCCGTGATGTGCCGAACCCGAGCGCCCGGTAGAAAACATACTGTTCGGCGCTTCAGGTCTTGGTTACAGATTGCCCTCTCTGTCCTTCTAAGAATTGAGTCCCCTACCACCAGAATCTGTCTTTCCTTTCCCTTTGCTGCCCCCCCACTCTCACTGGAGGAGTTCTTCCCCTGGCAGCTAGGAGAGTCCCTCAACTCCAGCAGTGCTGGTCCCTGACTGGTTACACCAATGTCACTCAATGGAGCGTACTTATTGGGATGCTCCAGTCCTGGATCGGCCTCCCTGGCACTTCCCCCTCTACCCCTCCTGACTGTCACCCATCTACTCTTTGCTAGTGCCTGCACCTCTTTGTCTCCACCCGCCTCTGTGCTGGCCCCTGCCGGCACCTGCCGTGTACGTTCCTGGCTCACCTTTAGTATGGAGGGACTTCTCAGTGCTGACAGTTGCTTCCCCAGATTCAGAACCTGGGCTTCCAGGGAAACAATGTGCTTACATTTTGCACAGCAGTATTCGCCCTCGATCGGATGATCAAGGAACGCATACATGCGGCAAGATGTACAAAGAGTCGCCTCTCCACACCCGCCGGGCATCGTACCTATTAAATTTAGTGAGGATTTGGGGATTTTACCCTGTCCAAATTACCTAACAACTAGCTTCCTGGCACTAATACTCAAGACAATACACAGGTACACGACAAGACAATACACAGGTACACAATACACAAGTACTAACGATCCACACACACTACTCAGACAACACTCAGATACTGTCAGATATCAGATACTCAGATAAGTTGTCACTGAAATGATGTATTGCTCAAACATGCCATGGGCATGTATGAAATTACACCCCAAAATACATTCTACTGCTTCTCCTGAGTACGGGGATACCACATGTGTGGGACTTTTTGGGAGCCTAGCTGCATACAGGACCCCGAAAACCAATCACCGCCCTCAGGCTTTCTAAGGGTGTAAATTGTTAATTTCATTCTTCACTACTTTACACAGTTTCGGAGGCCATGAAATGCCCAGATAGCACAAAACCCCCCAAATGACACAATTTTAGAAATTAGACACCCCAAGCTATTTGCTGAGAGGCATGTTGAGTATTTTGCAGATCTCGCTTTTTGTCACAAAGTTTTGAAAATTGGGAAAAAAAAAAAATTCCTTTTCTTTCTTTCTTTTCAAAAACAAATGAGAGCTGCAAAATACTCACCATGCCTCTTAGCAAATATCTTGGGGTGTCTACTTTCCAAAATGTGCTATCTGGACACTTTAGGGCCTCCGTAACTGATAGGTAGTGAGAAGTGAAATCACCATTTTACACCATTAGAAATCCTGAAGGCAGTGATTGGTTTTCGGGGTCCTGTACAAGGCTAGGCTTCCAAAAAATCCCACACATGTGGTATCCTCATACTCGGAGGAGCAGCAGAATATATTTTGATGTGTAATTTCACATATGCCCATGGCATGTTTGAGCAATATATCATTTAGTGACAACTTTGTGAAAAAGAAAAAATGTATTGTCATATTCCCGAAACTTGTGGCAAAATGTAAAATATTCCATGGACTCAACATACGTGGCTAGGCTCCCAAAAAGTCTCACACGTGGTATCCCTGTACTCGGGAGAAGCAGCAATAGTATTGTGTGGTGTAATTTGACATATGCCTTTGGCATGTTTGAGCAATATATATATCATTTAGTGACAACTTTGTGAAAAAAAAAAATGTATTGTCATTTTTCCGAAACTTGTGGCAAAATATAAAATATTCCATGGACTCAACATGCCTATCGGCAAATGGCTTGGGGTGTCTACTTTGCAAAAGGGGGGGGGGGGTTCAACCTGTCCTGGTATTTTATGCACAACATTAGGAGCTTATGCCACACATCACCCACTCTTCTAACCACTTGAAGACAAAGCCCTTTCTGACACTTTTTGTTTACATGAATAAATATTTTTCTTTTGCTATGAAATTACTTAGAACCCCTAAACATTATATGTTTTTTTAAGCAAAGGCCCTACATAGTAAAATGGTGGGTGTGTTGCAATTTTTTTTTCACACACAATTTTTTTTGAAAAAAAAACAAACACTTTTTTGAATTTTAATGCACTAAAACACACTATATTGCCTATATGTTTGGTAAAATATAAAAGATGATCTTATGCCAAGTACATAGATACCAAACACGACATGCTTAAAAATTGCGCACAATCATGCAGCAGCGACAAACTACATACATTTTTAAAAGCCTTTACAGGTTACCACTTTAGATTTACAGAGGAGGTCTACTGCTAAAATTACTGCCCTCGATCTGACGTTCGTGGTGATACCTCACATGCATGTTTTTTTTTTTAACTGTAGTGGTGACATCACCTTCTACAGCGTTGGAGTCGCTGATTTATGTCTCGTGAGAACAAACACTGTTGCTGTCAAGATAAATAAATCAGTGCTGCAGGTGAATGGTGTACCTGAAAATAAAATAATGGTTAACAATAAAACACAGTAAACGGTAACGTATAAAATAATTACATACCTGAAAAGCAAACATGATAAAACCTAGTAACAATAAAACATTGCAATTAAAAAATAAAGTAAAACAGAGCATAACAATAGAGAGAGAATAAAACAACAATTATTTTTGGCTTTTTTTGGCTACCACACTAGTGTGTGGTAGCGGTCGAAACATTCACCGATACAGAGATCAGGTGGGAAACCAATAGCAGGTGTCACGCCTAAATCCGCTCTTGCCACAGACACATCTTCTTTGGGGTGCTTGATTGGTAGGGGTACCAGGGAAGACATACAGAAAATGCCTCCCATGCAGCCAGCTCACTGTATTTGCATTGGGAAGTTGGGCCACAGCACCGTCTGGAAACAGAAGGGCTGTGATGATCTCTTCCTGGAAATTTAGGAAGGATCCAGTTCGTCCTGACGCTTCGTATAGCACATAAGCGTTCAGCAGAGCCAATTG